>JBANCZ010001448.1:0-21621 GCA_037040025.1 Sphaerogastrella javana | reverse complement strand
CAGTAGAGGAATAGCATTAGCGCCAGCAGTAGACCGCTAGCGGTCAACAATTTGCGTCGAATTTTCCTAGACTCTGGCATTGTTGTTCCTCCTCCTGCTGCTGCTGTCTGTCCGTCCGAGTGTGTGTGTGTGTGCTGACTGCTAACCACAATTCTTAAAAGAATTTCGTCAGTTCAGTCATTAAAAAGCCCAGAGTCGTTGTGTTCAGTTATTCATGTAGCGCATTGTTTGTATCAGACGCAGCTGATTTTGGACACGTACGTTTATATCGATAACAATACGCGCAACTCCTGTCTATCGATATACGTAGCGTGATTCCATTTGCTTATGGGCAGCACTGTTGCGCAGAGCGTTGCCACAATGTTTGCAAAATTTCAAATTGACGCGGTCTCCAATCAATACGTTACATTTAAATATTCTTTTAATTCGCTACATTTACTTTGGCTATTCTAACACACCTTCTATTCTAGTCTATATCTATGCGTTTCTTTGAATTTTATTCATTGTATTGTGTTACTGTACAACTTACTACGAAACATGGAAAAGGCAAAAACTAATTATTTGATTGCCTGCCTGCCTGTCCGCCTGCCTGCTTAGTCAACTTTCGGACTGTCAAAAATTACATTTCGGAAACTATTTTTGCATCGATTTTGACTTTTAGTGTGGAATTGTATATATCATTCGTAATATTCGATTGTCTTTCAATGATGTTGTCTAAATGTTAATATTGTTGTTGGTTTTCGTTCTATTCATTTCGATCATGTTAATTAATTACCTCAAATATTGATTGCCATCCATTCTTATGACGTCCCCTGTTCACCTTTTGTTCCCAGGCTTAACCCTTTGCTGTTCCTAACACCATCTACATTATTCTTTCTAAATATGCAAATGTAATACTTTCTAGCTCACTCTCGATCTCTCCCTCTTTCCATCTCCCTCTGTCTGTGTTGATCGGTCGAGATTTTGGCTGCTGTCCCTCAAAGTGATCAGCCACACCTCAGGGGGTGAATTGCTTGGCATAACTGGGCCGTATAGGGTTACCTTATAAGACTTAAATACAAATCATGATCAGGCATTATTATGCTTTAGGCAAACAATCGATGTAACCACAGCAAAAGACTCGTCATTTGATTAAGGAGTAAAATGTAATCGATTTATTAGATATTAACATAGTTTGTTTTATAGATATGATATACAATACATGGTATTGATATGCTTCATATTTCCTTATAATCTCAGTTCTCTTCAATGCTCTTTCTCTTTATAAAGTAGTTCGTAAAAAATCATTTTTTTTAGTATTTTATATTTCGGAAATCGTTTTACTTTTCTAAAGATCCCAGCTCTTTGGAGAGCAATAAGTAAACAACTTTTAGAAATCGAACTTTGTTTATCTAACATTTATTTAAATTCGAAAAATGTGTCTAAAATTCTTCATTTAACCCAAGATATCCCAGAGCCTTTAACTAAATTAATCTTTATAAGTCGACCATCTGCAAATCGAACATAATTCTTTATTTTTTGTATATTTTGCATACTTATTATCATGATGCACTCAGAATTTGAACTGAGGTTCTCACGAAAAGTGAAATGACTATAGAACGGGATGAGCGAACGGTATAAGGCAAACGCAAAAAAAGAGGAAAAATCGACTAAAAAAACGCGCACATAAGGCAAAGGGTTTAATCAAATCATTTCTTCGTATCATTTTTTTTAAATAGGACGATTAATGTATAAAAAACGCAGACACAAACATGTGTGGCCAAAACGACGAGCAGCATAAGAGGCGGAGGGGTAGGGACCAGGGCATGGGCAGGGTAGGGCTACCCTTGGCATTGTTTGAATTATAAAAGAGAGGAGCATGATCAGCATCATGGTCTCGCCATGTGATTTGCATACGCAGGACTCGCAGGACGAAATGATGATGATGTTGTTGGCGAAACCACCACCAACACCGCTACCCGCTGCCGCTACCCTCTACCCCCTATCCCCTAGCACTGACGCTGCCACGACCGCTGCCTCGACTTATCTATTTACCTTTGCCCAGAGGCCATGGTTCAGGTATAAAATTCACACACGCACAGAATGATAAATAAGTTTTTTATACTCTTCGTTTTTTTTTTTTTGGTATTTTTTATGTAGTTTTTTCACTTTTTTTACCACTTTCAATTTTTTTTTTAGCAGTTTATTCAAATTTCCTTTAGAGTTTCGTGTGTGAAGTTTGTGTTGTCTTTGAGAGCCTGGGAACATCCGTAAGATAGCAAATAAATAACCATGCTGATATCAGCTCTCAGAGTTTCGTCTATCTAAAAAGTTGTTCTTTTCTTTGGCTTAGTTATTTGATGCGTTCGGGGCGTTCCAATGTGTTCGTATGACAGCGCTAATTAGTTGAGAATTCCACTTAAAATATAGGTAGGAGAGGTTTATGTTTGAAGAAATTTCAAGTCATATGTACTACGATTATTTAAGTTTCATAGAAAACTTAGACTGAAGTCTGCTTTCTTCAAATAAATCCTTTATATGGAATAGGTACATAATTAAAGATGTAATTACCATACTAATCTTTACATAGACCTTAAACTTTGATCCATAATATGAAGACTTAAGATGCAAAATACCTTAACCTCAGCAGCAGCCTTGATGCTCAAGGAAAAGTGGTTTAAAAAAGTTGGCTCAACATTTTGGTTAAGACCATAATTACTTTGGCATTGATATGAAATTACCATATATATTTTTTTTGAGGTTAGGTTCTTATGCATAGGCACGTAACACAGAGGCCCTTGCAATTTTTGCGCAATTTTCCCAGCCTCTTATGCAAATAACATGAACGTAAATTGCATTTTAACATCTTAACAATGTTTGACAACAGCCCAAACGTCAACAGCAAATGTATAGAAACAAAGAGAGAGAGAAAGGGAGAGAGAGAGAAAGCAAGAGAAGGGATAAAACGATTTGCGCATTTGCAAAATTTGCATTCCCTTGCACTTGAGAATTTGCATAAAGAGCACAAAGGGCGAAAGTCGATGGCAAATGAGACCTGAGCGATGATTGAGAGATGTGAGCTGTGAGTTAGCGAATTATGTTTTGGGCTGTTAATCCGCTAAGTGGGCACGCTCCGGGGTGTCCATGACAACAGCAGAAGCAGCAACAGCAACAACAACTCAGCAATAACAAGAGCAAACACAAAAAACAACCACAAGCATAAATGTAAGATAAGCCTAACAAAGTTGCAATGCTGCTGCTGCATTCGGCATTCGGCATTCGGAAATCGGCAATCGGCAATCGGCATTCGGCGGCAGGTAGCTGGCAGCAGGCGCTAAAGAGCGCAAAAATGACCAAGAGAGCAGGCGCGCAAGTGCCATTCACAAGAGAGCGAACGCAACAGAAGTAAGTGCGTGTAAATGTGTGCGTGTGTGTGTAGGTGTGTAAGTGTGTAAGAGAGAGCGGCTGCCTGTGCGTGTGAGTGCGAGCGCTGCGCTTGCGTGCTCTTTGGCTTGTTTGCTTTTGCTCACTTTCTCCAACTGTTTTGGACTTGGGCAGGCGTCGGTCAGGTCTGCCGCTGCTGCGGCCGCCGTTGCTATTGCTTGGCCTTGGCGTTGGCGAGAACCTTGAGCAATGGTCAGTTGGTTTCTGGCTTTCGCAAGGTGCAGTCGCAAGTGAAACGGTTAGTGTTCTTACAAGCCACACAAGATTGAGTGTGTGTGTGTGTGTGCATGTGTATGCGTATGTGTGTATGCGTGTAAGCGTATGTGTGTGTGTGTGTGTTTGACTGACTTTGCATATAGACAAGTGTGGCAAGTAAAGTGTGCCCGCATTCCAAATGCCATGCCTGACTTACTGCTCCTGCTGCAGCAATAACAACAACAACAACAACAACAACAATGAAAAGAAGAAGCACACGAAGAACAAAATAACAGTTATAAACAACCGTTAATGTCACTCAAGAGCATGCATACATGTGCATGTGTATGTATGTGTGTGTGCGTGCGCGTGCGTGTGTACATTTTAATAGAAGTGCTAAAAATGAAAAGAAGCAAAATTGTTAAAAAGAAAAATAGCAACAAATAATATAAGTTTAGCCACACAAAATAAAAGAACAACAACGAGAAAAAAATCTACTGTAGCCATATACAAAAATACCAATACTCAACGTTTACCGTTATTGTTAACCGTTCATTCCAAGCATTTGAATAACTGTGAAAGAAATTCTTTGAGCCAAAAAAATAAATAAATAAACGTTGAAGTTGTTGTTGTTGGCAGACGAACAGAACGCATAATTCGCATGCCAAGTATACCGAAAGAGAGAGGCGAGGAGAGAGCAAGAGACAGAGAGAGAGAGAGAGTTGGAGTTTGAAGAGAGCGCTTCGAGTGATCAGAGCTGAGAACGAGGGGGTGGGGTTACAGTGTGCCGACAGCGTCGCGCCTTATGCAGCTGACCCACTTAGAGCTTTGAGTTTTTTTTTCTTCTTTTCGTTTTTTTTGGTGCCGGACTTGGTATTCAAGCTGTGGCGTAGGCGTAGGCAAGACAAGGCACAACGAAACACAGGCAAAAGAGAGAAGGTGCGATTGGGAATGTGTGTGTGAGTGACCCAAAAAAGACAACAACAACAACAACAACAAGTACGTGCAACTTGGCTGTGTTTGTTCTTTAGCCAAAGCCATAGCCACAGCTTAGTTAGGGCATACCCTGCACACTTGCATGCCATGGGGTAGCTTGGTTTAATGCACGCCTATGGCATGTATAGCTTTCTAGACTATTAAGCTTGTCGTTTTAAGCCTGATGACACATTTTTGGCTAGAAATTTCCGGTTTCGGAGCGTGAAAGCGCTGCACGTGCCGCACCACCGGCTGGGAGTGTGGGGCATCTTAGACA
Source organism: Sphaerogastrella javana (assembly GCA_037040025.1). NCBI lineage: Eukaryota > Metazoa > Arthropoda > Insecta > Diptera > Drosophilidae > Sphaerogastrella > Sphaerogastrella javana. The sequence continues at coordinate 16,751 of JBANCZ010001448.1, read as the reverse complement.
ATTCATTATAATGATTATTATTGCTATAGCTATTGCTATTACTATATGTATATTTGTTTGCTTCATTCTGCTCCGTTCATTGTTGGTCAACTATGGACTGCACTTTCGCTAAAAAAAAAGCAAAAAGAAGATCTTAGATTCAGATAAGTGAGAGAAGGTTTTTCACTTGTTGTTGTTGTTGTTGTTGATGTTGTTGTTGTTTAAGGTACTTTCTATTTCATTCATAAAGTTTTGTGTGAGTTTCAACGTTTAAAATGTTAATTGCTTTAAACGACACTTGAAATTTTACTTTAATTACTCAGTATTTTTTTTTTTTTTTTAATTTATGGGAAATATTTGACAATTATGACAAATTCCAAACAAAATTTGATTTTGATTTGTTTTCATAAAAACTTCAATTTTTTTAGTAACTAACTTGAAAGTTAATTACTTTAATCTTTTAAAGCTAATAGCAATTTATCAACATACCCTCTAATTTTTTGCATGAACTGGTACGTGTTCGTCTTTGGAATTTTAGAACTGGGCAACCATTGTACTCGCACCTTTAATATTTGTAGAGCCAACGGCAACCCAAATACATTTATTAGGCCCACAGACACACATGGAATTCTGGAATTCTAGCAGAAAGTACCATGGTGTGCTCAATTTAGACAAACCCAAAGCTACAAAGAGTAAAAGAAAAGAGAGACAGGGTGAGAGACAAATATGGAGAGAGAGAGAGAGAGGGGGGAGGGGAAAACAGAGTGGGTTAGGTACCCCGGCCAAATACGTATACGTAATATTGAAATCGGGCACACACAGTGGCAACGATGATGATCATCAGCACCTGTCACTAAGAACCAGTATGAACTCCCCAAGTGGCTACAACTCCACAAACTGGTTTCTCCTCTCTCTCTCTCTCTCATTCGCTCTCTTTCTCTAGTTCTCTCTACTCTCTTTCTATTACCCACTATGTCCCTCTTTCGCTCCAGTGATCATGCAGAACAAGTTGCTTCTTATCAGTGGCTCTGGAGTTGGTTGTTGTTTTTTTTTTCTGATCCGTCGAGCTTTTTTCTGATGATGTTTGATCTCTTTGTAGGCCAATGATCTCTTGACGCTTTTGGCTCTTTGTCGAGCTCTTACGATATCCATCAGTATGTGTGTGTGTGTGTGTGTTACGTCAGAGGCCTTTTGGGTTACAGCTGGGCCGGGCATCACAGATGATTCAGTCTTTGGTCTTACGATTTTCGTGTTACGACTTTCACTTGATTTGCCACTCTTTTTTTTAGATTCTTGCAAACGCATGATGAGCACGTGATCGATTTGCATATTTGTACCGATATCAAAGAATAGCTGAACTTCAGATTCATTATTAGCAAAGTCTATTAAGAGAATGAGCTCTTTTACCATATACTATATGTGCCTGAGTTGGCTCCTGGCCAGCTCGACGCTGGTGCAGGCCCAGGATGATTCATTGGCGGGCAGTTTTCTATCGGGTAAGCACCATTGATATTATAGATTAATTGAACACATAAGCCTACTCTAATATCCCCTTTCTAATCATTTACCGTCGGTTTCTGCAGGCCTCTTGGACACCATCACTAGTACCGCGGATGCCAAGGATTGTCCTGGCGTTTGTGTGCATACACTGGCCACGCTTATCTGTTACGAGGTGCTTGATGATGTGCCCTGCCCCTCGCCCAGCATGAAATGCTGCATTGAGAGTGCACCTGGTAAGTTACTTAAACATACAACCGCCAATAGAAGACTCTAATAAATGGCCTTATGATCTTTTATATAGGCAAAAATACGACTGCCTTACGAACTCCGCCCACAACCACAAAGGCGCCAACTACAACCACTAGCACCACTACACAGCGCAGCACCACCACGACGACTACTACGACTACGCGACGCACAACAACTACAGCTAGCACGACTACCAAGCCGAAGCCCAAGCCACAGCCCAAGCGTCCACCCAGCACTACCACACCACCAGCTGTCAGCAGCACTACCAAAAAGACAGCTACCACCAAGAAGGCAAGCACTGTGAAGACCAAGGACAAGGAGGAAACCATAAAAACAGACGATGAGAACAGTAAGATCACACAATTGATCAATCCCTTGATTAATCGATCACTCTATCGGAGATTATCGCCTATAATCTATGTCTTCTTTTCGCTCTTACAGAGAACTGCACCGGCGTCTGTGTGGCTGATCGCATTGCGGAATACTGTGAGGCTTATCTGACCAGCAGCGGCCTCTGCAAAGAGGGCACCAAGTGCTGCGTCTCCCTTGATGAGTACTCTAATGGCAAACTGCCCAAGGACATCTATATACCGGCCAGTGAGTAACACACGTGACGCCTTCAATCCCTCTATTAAATCAACAAAAATATCTTCAAATCCTGCAGAGCACATGAGCAACCTAAAGGGCAATCAGACGCTGGTCAAGTCAAACATCAGTAAGCCGCACAGCAGCAGTAGCACGAGCAGCAGCACTAGCACCAGCAGCACAACTAGCACCACCAGCACTACTCCAGAGCCGGCGCGTACCAAGACGAACAACAACAATAACAGCAATGGCCACGCCCAGAAGCCCACAAAGCATAAGAAACCGGTGACAACTACAACAACAACAGAGGCAGCAGCCGTGGAGGAAGACGAGGAGGAGGAGGAAGAAGAAGAGGAGAACCACAACAACAACAAACTCAAATCTGGCGGGGCACCAGCCCAGGCACAGGGTCAGGTGTTGAAGGAGTGCGAGGGCGAGTGCATGAACGGCATCTTTGCCATATTCTGCGATGACATCGATTCTGAGGCTTTCTGTCCTGGCGAGGGCAGCTGCTGTGTCACTGGTAGTGCCTCGGAGTCTACGCCAGCCAAGACACCAACACCCAGTTCAAAGCCTGCAACCAAAATAGCCAATAAGCCAGCTACAAAACCCGCCCGTCCAGCTACGGCGGCACCACCACCGCTTAGTTCGGGCGGTGGCGGTGGCGGCGATTTGCTCTCACAGATCATCAGCTTTGCCGAGAATACATTGAGTGCACCGGCACCGGCAACACCAGCCGCACCACCACCACCACCACAGCTGCCTCGCTGTCCGGGCTTCTGTCTGCTCAATATCATGGCGGCCTTCTGCGAGCGACCTTCCATACTGGTATCCACACCCACCACCTGCGCCAAGGGGTCTGTGTGCTGTGACAATTCACGCGCCGGCGCACCCAAGCCACCGCCCACGTCACCACCCACCGCAGTACCCACGGCACCACCCTATGTGCTGCCCCAGACGCCCAGTCCGGATCCACGCGAAGAATGCCCCGGCAGCTGCATAGTCAGTCTGCTGAGCTTCACCTGTTTCAGTAAGTGCATTCAACCCCATATAATCCCGCATACCATTTATTAATTTGAAATGACATGTGTATATAGAAAACGCTGAGATGACGGATTTGTTCAGATGCAAACGGTCCGGTCAAATATGCTGTGCGCCCAAGAGCAAAATCTTGGAGAAGCAACAGTTCCAGACGCGAAACGACACCGCTTATTTCAATTATCCGCCCATGGCAGCACCACCAGCCTATCAACCGCAACAGCAACCGCCTCAGGGTGGCGCTGGGCTTCCACCACCTCCACCGTATCCACCCAACACCTACATGTCCAATCAGCCACCCACTGCACCACAGCCACCACCGCCGCCGCATATGCCGCATCCCTATCAGCCCGCACCCCCAAGCTATGCGGACTACTATGCACCGCCACCCGCACCACCAACGGCTCCCAGCACCACCACCACCAGCACTACAACCACAACACCGCGACCACATGTCTATTCCAAGTACGTGTGTGGTGTCAAGGGAACCCTACGAACCGGACGCACCTCTCCAGCGCTCAATCTGATAAGCTGGACACGCGCCAAGTACGGCGTACAGCGCACGGCGCGCCAGCTCAGCCCCAGCTACAGCAGCCAGCCATCGATCAATAAGTCCAATGAGCGCTTGGTGCTCGGCTCTGCCATTGTTCCCATACAGATACACAACGACAAGCTTGGCGATCTTGTAGAGTCAAGTGGCGTGCCAAATCAATTGAGAGCCTATCAAGCCGAGTCGGAACCCATGAGCCTGGTCTATGCGCAGTCCAATCCACTGCAGATGCACGCCAACTACAGCAGTCGGCGCAGAGCACGCGTGGTTGGTGGTGAGGATGGCGAGAATGGGGAGTGGTGCTGGCAGGTGGCTCTGATCAATTCGCTAAATCAGTATCTGTGCGGTGCCGCATTGATAGGTACCCAATGGGTGCTCACCGCCGCGCACTGTGTAACCAAGTGAGTAGCGCAATTAATCACTCAATCTGAAAGAATGCATCTCATCCTTTGCTCTCTTATTTAACTCTCAGTATTGTACGTTCTGGTGATGCCATCTATGTACGTGTGGGCGACTATGATCTAACACGCAAATACGGCAGCCCGGGTGCCCAGACGCTACGCGTGGCTACCACTTACATCCATCATAATCACAACAGTCAGACACTGGACAATGACATTGCGCTGCTGAAGCTGCATGGGCAGGCGGAGCTACGCGATGGCGTCTGTCTTGTGTGTCTGCCGGCACGCGGAGTCAGTCATACAGCGGGAAAACGCTGCACGGTCACGGGCTATGGCTACATGGGTGAAGGTATGCATTAGTTGCTTTAACTATTCCAGAATCTCGCTCAACTCTCTTTCTCTCATGCTTCCAGCCGGACCCATACCTTTGCGTGTTCGTGAAGCGGAGATACCTATTGTCAGCGATACAGAGTGCATACGCAAAGTTAACGCCGTTACAGAGAAGATCTTCATCTTGCCCGCATCCAGTTTCTGTGCTGGCGGCGAGGAGGGACACGATGCGTGCCAGGGAGATGGCGGCGGACCATTGGTCTGTCAGGATGATGGCTTCTTTGAGCTGGCCGGTCTGGTGTCATGGGGCTTTGGCTGTGGACGAGTCGATGTGCCGGGCGTCTATGTGAAGGTCTCCTCGTTCATCGGTTGGATTAATCAAATAATTAGTGTGAATAACTTATAGGTGCGAGTATAATGAGGTATACGCTAGCTCATCCCACGCTTGTAGGGATTCCATTGTAATGTTTGGAATGGCCTATGACTGTTTTCTTTATATTAGGGGATAACATAGAGCGCCCTCTAACGACTGTTAACGTAAACACAAAAACAAAACCTTATCAAAAACAAAAACAAACATAAAAATCTAGTGTAATCTATATTAACTAATTGCAGCTTAAGCGCAAACACTTTAAAAGTATTTAAAACCCTTACCCCTTACCCCATTCCCAATAATAACTCGATAACTATCGCTCCAGCTCTAGCTAACTGTTATCGATATCGATACATCAGTTAAGTTAGCTTCCGTTGATGCTTATATTTAGTTTTTGCTGCTATTATGGCATTATATTTATAAAATCTATTGTAAACTGTTTTTGTATATACAAAAAAAAACACATATCATAAAATACAAGAAAATCGTTTCGGAAAAATGAGCGTGAAAAATTATTCGGCGCGCAAAAGGGTGCACAACATTAAATTATGCAAGATTTTTAACGGAAAATCTAAGAAAAAAACACTTTGATAAAGGCATTTCGAAAGGAATATGCAAAAAAAAAAATCTATTATATAGGCATATTCAAGGAAAGGCTGCAGTCCTTCAGAAAACAAGGTAGAGGCAGCATCCTTTTCATATAGATCTATGTATCATGGGAGACTAAGCATGCGATCGCCTAAGGCGGAGCTGGAAAACACTCAATGTTTCTTCTAAGCATCTTAGATATGCGCAAGGATTCTCTCTCTCTCTCTCTCTCTCTCTCTCTGTCTTTGTCTCCCTCTCTCTATATAACTCTGTCGCTCTCTCTCCCTCTCTCTCTCTCTTTTTAATCAAAACTTACCCTCATTGCGTTCATTGGTTTCAATTCAACTGAAGTTGAGTGAATATTTGTAGCGCCAATGTCTACGTCTTACGGCACCTGGTGTGCTCTCTCTTCCAACCAGTCACTCTCATTCTCCTCCTCTCATCCATACGAGCATTCATGCTCTCAGCTCCTTGAATTTACAGGGCTCTACTTACCATCGCTTGCTCTCTCATGCCATTCTTTGTTGTACCAACGACACTCGATCGCTCTTCCTGCACTCAGGCGCGCTCTCCTACCATAGTCGCTCACTCTCGTTCCACACATCTTCCACATGGCTATCTCACTCGCTCGCACTTCTTTAAAATTCTCTATGTGTGTGTGAGTGAATTTTTTGTTTTTGTAACCCTTCATCTGCTGCGTGATTCTATGCACTTGGTTTTTCTCTTCGAAAAATGTGGCTCAAGAAAACGAAAGCTGCCTTCAGCCTTCAGCCTTACCGCCGTCGCTGCCGCCTTTACGTCCAACCCTTCGCATCTGTCTGCTCTTCTTGTGCGTTCGCTTTGTCTCGCTGTCCGTTTTTGGGCAAAAAGGGTTCTAGTCTTGTCCAGGCAGCGCTGCGACAACAGAAGTTCGTCTGGCCTCGAGCTGAACGGTTGGGCAGCGCTCAAAAGCCACACAAACACAAACACACACACACACACACACATACACATACACAGAGAGAAAACCAGCTAAAGACGTTTAAAAATACTCGAGACAGTGTTTTGTGCGCTAAAAAAGAAAAGAAAATATAATAAATAACTACCAAAAAAATAAATGTAAAGAAATTTAAAAAAAAATAAATAAAATTTGAAAAAAAATAAATAAAATTTAAAATAAATAATTAAATAAATATATAAAAATAATACATAGATAAATAAATATAATATATAACAAAATTTACGAAAAAAAAAAAATAAATAAATAAATAAATAAATAATTAAATAAATACAAAATATAAAAAAAAAATTAATTAAAATATATATAAATATTTAAAGTTTAATATTTAAATTTCAAGAAATAACAAATAACTTAAGCTCGTTTTTCCGCGCAGTGTAGTAGTTGTTGTTTACATTTTGATTTTTGCATGCATTTTTCACTTATAATTTGAATTTGTGCCTGAAAGCCTGAACGTCAAATTAATTATGGAGGCTAGTGCCACGCCCACAACGCCAACCACCACCCACACAGCAGCAGCAGCAGCAGCATCGACCACAACCTCAACGTCGGTTGCCACCAGCGCCAGCGCCAGCGCCAGCAGCACCAGTGCCTCACCAGCCGCAGCTGCCACAAAATGTGGCAACTTGGCGCCTATAGCCACGAGCAGCGCCTCTATCAGCTCGAACAGCCTTAGCTTGGCTCAATCGCTGGAGTTGTGCAAGCCGGAGGATCTCAATAATATATCCCTCGCCAGCGGCCCCTCCGAGGGTCAACGCTCGCTCTCCGGCGCACCCTCCGCCTCATCCAGTCCCATACTGAGTCCGCAGGGCAAGATCTTTGGACGCAATGCGAACGGCACAAGTGAGTACAAGTTCTTCATTCTTATTTCAAGCACAATTTCTTTTAAAAGCAGTCAGATATTCCTTAGAACAATTTTTTATGTAAAATTACATTTCATTCCTTTGAAAAGGATTATTTAAAAGAAAATTTCGTTTATATATATATATATATATCTATTTCATCTTAATTTAATCAAACTTTGGACATTTATCCACATAAGCCTTATCACCATTAATTCCAAATTTAACCGGAATCTGAGCACTATATGCTATAGAAATACTCCATTGAATAAGACTCTATAAATGAAATTTTTTGCCATGGATGAATTTTTTATTTAAGTTTTTTTCGCGCGCATTTTTGGCTCACACATGTCATTGTTATGGTCTTTTTATTATTGTTGTTATTGTTGTTGCTGTAACGGAAATCCAAAGCTGCCCTAACGGACCTTTAGGACCTTCATAGCCTTTAGGATCTTTCAGTTTACGGCAACAATAGCAGAAGCTCTATAGAGTACAGCTTCAGCTTTTACTTGAGTTCCGGTTTCCATTTCCTTGGTGCTCTCTGTGCCTTCCTCCCTTCTGCTCTCTTTCTTGCTCTCTCTCTCTCCCTCTCTCTCTCTCCCTCTCCCTCTCTCTCTCTCTCTCACACACACTCTGTTTCTGTGTCTTTCATTTCGATTTACTTAGAGATCGGCCAGTCTGAACCACCCTAATCTGCTCAAGAAATTTGCTTATGTAGGGCGTCTACTGTTCGGTTTCTTTTTTCTTTGAATCAGGTACACACAGATCCACATCCAATGAGACTCGTTCTAGGGTCAGGTAAGTAACGGTTCAGCACAGCAGCCGTTAGATTCAGCCTCGAGTTGATAGGCCCAACAGACTCAGGGTTAAACAAAAAAAAAAAAAAAAAAACTCACCCCAGACGCGTTCTTTGACTGAGATTTGTGTGAGGGTAACGGCAGGGCACGCCTCATAACACAAAATATTCTTAGTAGGGTTGAAATTTGTGATTTTGGAGATATTTTTAGAGTGTTTCTTCAAAAATTTTTATTGCAGAATTTTATTTCTATAAATATAAATCATATTTGTAAAATTACATCGTTTTCCCTCAATCCTTAGTCTTTATCTACAGCCTTCTATATTAATCCTTTCACTTGTGGTCCTTGAACATCTATTATTTTTATTTCTAGAACATTTTCTCATCCTGATCAATTCCTCCTAGTTCTATTTCTACTTGTCCTTCTCCCAAAACTTTTAGTTTAACCTCAGCCTCAGCCTCCAGCTGCTTCCGAGCCGCTACCCTGTACGAAGTAGTCGATGTTTTGCTGTCGCCAGGTTATGGTTATGGTTCTGATCTTGACGCTCGACAGCAGCAGCATCTCCTCAGATATCCTCTCATCACCTCCGCGCGCATCCGTTCAACATGAACCGGGGGCCATTGGCACGTACATCAAGTTATTGCCACCAATGGAATTTTGATCGACAAGAATTTGGTCGTTCGAAAAGTCGCGTTTAATTTATCGTTGTATATATATGAGAAATAGTTTCGGTTACGGACAGACACAAAGATACAGAACAAGAGAGGGAGAGAGAGGGGAGCTAATGAAGATGAAGGGGCAGTGAGTGAGTGATAAAGATTGAGAGGGAGTGGGGAGGAGGCAGCAGGCGACACCGGCGTCTGCATTCGCAATGCTTTTTCTCTGACTCCTTTTTCTTTTTTTTTTTTTTTTTTTTTTTATAGTGCTGCCCATAATCGAAGACGATTGACAACCCTCACATACGCAGGGTGTTCGGGTGTATGTGTGTGTGTGTGTGTGTGTGTGCGTGTGTGTGTGTGTGTTTAGACGAGGACACTTGGTATGTGGCATCGAATGTCATTATTGCCTTCAAGTGCCAACTAAAAAGCAACTGCAGTTAAGTTTTTTTTTTGTGTCTGCCGCATAAAAACAACATATTTAGCAAATGACAACAACAACAAACAGACAACAACAAGCAACAACAAGAGGCAACAACATGCGCAACATAAGCAGCAGCCACATTAACAGACTTGCCACAAGCAGCAGCAGCAGCAGCGGCAGCAAAAAAACTGCAGCCGCAAATTAAATAAATAAGAAGCGGTTCAGTCGCATGCAACGGCATTGAGCACACACCCTGCACCTAGCGCCGATAAAGCCTATGACGTGACTTCGAAGGTTTTAGGGTTCTATTATTAATGCTATTGTTGCAAGAACAAGAAGCTTCTGGCGCCGTTAGAGTCTATGACGCGACATTAGCTAAGATGCTGCTATAAATTGAATTTTAGTATGCAGCGGCTGCAGGTCATAGGCTATTTGTGCGTTGTCTGACGCGTCTAAGGCATATGACGTGCTTAGGGTATCAAGCAGTGGTTCAGAAGAAGGGGAACCGTCGTTGGAATGGGTAAAACTGCAGTAACTGCAGCCATAGAAGCTGCGGCATCTGCGCAACCTAGTGACAATCAGACCTACACACACACACACACACACACACACACACCCGTGAAGACAGACTCCCATTGCAATACCCTGTCCCGTGGTTCTGTATGGCCGTAGCATTATTTGTGTATTGAAATCACGTCTCATTTATTTATTGCTGCAAATGTGTGGTGCCACCGCCAGCTAACAGACTGACCACCTTAACTGGAACCCCTTCCGCCAACTTCCCCACCCGCTCACTTAACTCACAGCACCCAGTGCTGCCCAGACTGCGCCACTCCTTTTCAGGCAGAGATTCTTCCGCAGAAGACGCGTCTACGTCGGCTGCTGTTGCTGCGTTAAATACTGCCTCTACCTACACCTCACCTACCCTCCTCTCCCTCTCTTTCTCTCTATCTGCCCCACGCTCTCTGTCTTCTGTCTGCTGAATGTCCCACGCCACTGTGTAACGGCTAACACATGTTGCAGTAGCGGCGAAACACGCTAGGACAGTCTTAACCCTAGTTTGACCCACACCGATGCACAGATTTCAAATATATTTCAATTTGTTTATATATATTTATATATATTTATATAATTTGCCATGTTAAATATATTTAAATCCATAATTTTTAGTAGAAATTTAATTATGGAAGATTGGCTCCAGGAATTTAAAGCTCTTTAAAGTTGAAGGGCTATTTATTGTACAACTCAAATGGGAACGATTCAATTGCCGTGAACGTAATGTGTCATAAATTGTTTGCGTCATGTCATCAATGGGTTAATGGATGGGGCGCATCAGCGCATCAAGTGACAACGAGCGATCGAACGATCGATCGATCGTATCCATCGATCCATCGATACATTGGAAGCGATGCAACATTGCAGCTACGGTATCGATCGATGGTTTTTTTGCTATAATTTAGTAGAAGTTTTGTTTTTTTACGCTATTAATTAAAACTAAGCAAAGTAAAGATAAAAAAAAGAGGCAGCAGAAAGCGTAGAAGTCGTAGAAAGAGTGGAAAGAGTGAGAAGAGTGGGAAGAGTGCGAAAGAGTAAAGAAGTCTAAAATATTCTCACATAATTATTTACGATCTGCCATAAGCAACATGAACAAACATAAACACCATGATGATGATGATGATAATATTGATGACGGCGATGAAGATTAAATGATGTTGTTGATGTATATGATGTTGGGCATAGAAGGCATAGAGCAGGTCCATCGATTTCGAAGGAAAATCAAAGAAAAAGTCTCTATATGTATATCCAAATATATGCTTACCAACATATATATATATATACCACATGTACCAAACATATATTCATATTCACATATACGTATGTACATCCAAATCTTTATATATCACACAATTTCACACGATGGTCTACGCAGAGCCCAAAAAAAAATGATAAAAAATGCCCATAAAAAACGCAAAATGTAAAAAATGAAAAGTGGAAGAGCAAAAGAAAGATTATCAAACGTTTGTTATCCTTTTTTTTTAATACCAAGGCTCTGCACATGCGTGACGCATTTCTAACGCGTTTCCTTTGGAACAGCGACAGGACGAAAGCGAAAGGGTTGCATGAAGACTCACACACACACACACACACATTCACACACACATTCACACACACACACGCGCGGACTCTGTAGTTGTTCTCTTTATGCAGATGAGCTAAAAACCTGCCCCAACTTCTTCTCGTCCTTTGCCTTAACCCTTACCTTTTTCATTTTTTTTCGTGTTTTGAGTTCTTGATTGAGTTTTTTTTCTTTTTGGGCATTTTTTTTTATTTGTCTCAAAGGCTGCAGACGCGTCCAAACGTCCGCCGAGGGAATTTTTTTTAAGCAAAAAAAGACGAATTTAATTAAACGTTTTTTTCTTATGCTCAGACAGCATTATGAGAAACTATTTAACTTCAAATTCTACGACTAAATCGCTTTATAGATGTCGTTTTTTAGACACTGCATACAGGGTGCGCCACGTATTTTTGTATGAACCGAATGCTCTCAGCTTAATGGCGCCGTATCCACATTAAAGTCCGTTTCGGAGCTTATTATATAGTGTTTCACATAATGCTTATATTATTTATATACTTGCTTATATCAACTAAACTTAAACTAAACACCCCGTTTTGTTGCCACTTGCAGTGATCAGCACATCGCGACCTTCGAACGAGGCGGAGATACAGCTATACAGAGTGCTACAGCGCGCCAGTTTGTTGGCCTACTATGACACGCTCCTCGAGATGGGTGGCGACGATGTGCAGCAATTGTACGACGCCGGCGAGGAGGAGTTTCTCGAGATCATGGCACTAGTGGGCATGGCCTCGAAACCTTTGCACGTGCGTCGCCTACAGAAGGCTCTACACGAGTGGGCCAACAACCCGGCGCTGTTCCAGGGCGGCATGCCACAGTTAGGTAGGCAATCTCCCTGAAAAGTACATAAGGTGACATTATATAGCTATATATATATATATATATATATTCCCAGGTCTTTGCGAGACACCCACCAAGCCCACTGTTGGCCTCAGCTTCAACACGGATGCTGTAACGGCTCTGGCTCGTGGAAAGTTCAGCGCCAGCTTGCAACCGTCTGTGGTACCAGCGGCAGCACCGCCTGTGGTAGGTGCTGCAGCAGTGGCGCCACTGCCTGTGTTGTGCGCCACGCTGCCACTACCCACACTGCCCACTCTACCCGCGATAGCCACGCCCAATGTGGCTATAGCCACGCCCAGTGCTGCCATAGCCACACCCAGTGCTGCACAACAGGTGTCCTCCAGTTCGCCGCAGCTGACACCGGTCCTGACTGAGCTGCAGTTACAACGCATTAGCCTGTGCGCGTCGAAAATCGCAAGGCAGTTGCCCCAACGGGAGCCTCGCGCCCAAACCTCCAAAAAGCGAACAACACGCGAACTGGAGCAGCTTCTGGCTATGCCGGAGCACGATCCGCGTCGCCTGGAAGAGATCCGTAAGTATTCGGCCATCTACGGTCGCTTCGACTGCAAGCGCCGCCCCGAGAAGCCCCTCACGCTGCACGAGGTGTGCGTGAATGAGGCGGCCGCGCAGTTATGCCGCAATCCACAGACCATGTGGCTGCTTACGCGTCGGGATGAGCTCTTCCCACTAGCACGTCAGATTGTTAAGGATGCGGGCTTTGGCCATTCGGCTAGCATAGCTCGCTATGGCAACCTGTTGGCCCAGCTGCCCACCCAGACCGGCCATGACTGTGAGTCCAGTGATGTGGGCGTGGCCAGCGCTGTAACGGCTAATACCGCCTCGACTGCTGCCTCGAGTGTTGCTGTTGCTGGAGGAGTTGCTACTGCTATTGGCGCTGCAGCTGCTGGTGCTGGTGCTGCCTCTATTGGTAGCGGTGTGATGCTGCCCAGTAAACGACAGCGTCTCTGCTCCACGGAGGCCGCACAGCTGCCTCTGGAACTGAATCGGGTAAGGAAAACAGAAGCCAATGAGCCTTGATTTACATATACTTGATGTGTTACCATGATATTCATGTATCATGTAATTCATATCGTATAATGTGCTACCAGCTTTTAGCTATCGCTATCGCTTTACAGCATTTTTGGCAATTTTAGCTTTTACAGCATTTACAGCCCTTACAGCTTTCCACGCTTTTCCTGGCTTTTGGTTTGGTGCAAGTTTTTCCCTCAACAATTTTTATTAAACATTTTCGTATGCTTTGCAGCTAAGTCTGAGCGGAAAATAGCTTACACTAACCACAGACAACATATAGCATGTAATATGCTATATATAACATATATCACATGATAACGTGCTCTATAATATAATATATAGAGCCGTTAGTTTTAAAATCGTATTACTAATAGTATATGTTGTTCTTATTGATATATAGTATTATTTGTCTTGTGATTTCTGTAGCTCTTAAAACTAAAAATACTTTAAATACTTTATGCTGTCGTTTAGTTGCAACTGTTTAACATAATTTATAGTATACATTATATATATTGATACCTTAATTAACATTTTATGATCTTATAGTTGTAATCGTTTGACATTTGCCTATTTCACACTTAACCCATTGCTAGTCCCACCAACTTTTAAACTGTTTCAATTGTTGTTTTGTTTTCATTTTGTTGCTACTTTTTTAGTGCCCTTATACATAAGATATATACTGAATTAAAACTCTATTTAATGAGGTTATTTAGTAGTCTACATAACCTACTACTTCTACAGTTTTCTACAGCTTCTCTAGCCTATATACAAAATCCAATTATCGTTTAATTTAAAGTTTTTTTGAACCTCAACTGACTGCTTTATAACCTATAGGAAATACACCATAGAACCGTCGTAAATTTAATCTTTCATCCCAATATTTCATTTTCAAACTCACCTATAACACTTCTACACAAAATATTAACCAACTAACTACTGTAAATCCCATAATGATGTCTAATTTCTGACTTTTTAACTGCCTCTAACAACTACAAAGCTCTAACTAATTTCTAAACGTATTCTATAGCATTTAGTTCTATGTCTCCTGCAATATTATGCTCTAACTTACGTTTAATAAACATAATTAATTATTACCCAAAAACAAATTGAATTGTGTATATTATTATTGCTTTGACCACGCCTACTACCACTACGCTCTAACGCCTTGCGCCGTGCATAGCTAAACCTATAAACAGTACGATCAGCGTCTTTAATCTATAAACTCTAAAATCCTTCAAATCGTAAAATAAAAGGAAACCGTGGAGGATTCGCGTTATAATCTTTTCGCCATGTACCAGAAGTTCGCCAAGCCACCCTTTGATCTGACAGAGATAGCAAAGTTTTCGTAAGTAAAATTATTGAAATATATATGTACAAATTATAATGTTGATATATCTTTATAGTTTGGCCAAATCGCATGAGTTTGAGGACAATGATTCGCGTTTCTCCTTCAGCAATTCTAGTTCGCCCACGTTGCCAGTGAGTATGTGTTGGCACACATTCCGATTTACACGATTGGAGTAGCTCAAAAGATAGACCAATCTCTATGCTGATCACTGCTATATATATTTTCCACTAGGTCAACGGCCTGGAAAGTGAACGTTCGCCGTGCTCAACACTCAGCCAGTGTCATGAATCACACACGAGTGAAATAATGCTCCATGAAACTGTCGATCTGACCGCGAATGGGGTGCAGGTTATATCCGCGGCGGGTGATAATATCATTGCCGTTGCGAATCCGGCTTTAGCACTGAGTCCCACACTTAACGAGGCGCTCAAACGGAATGCAGCCTCTCCGGAAGCTTGAAGAAACGTATGCCCAGAATTTAAGTGCCAGCATTTAGTAATAAGAATTGGAAAATTGAAATTTGAAAACCCCAATCTGTGCAATTTAATGAAATTAATATAATGTTTTAAGTGTTTAAGGGTGGGTATATTAAATCAATACTTATATATTTACTATATGTAGCATGTAAATACTGTGATCTAATCTGTATTCTATAATAAAAAATTAAGTTTTCATCAATGAATTCAGTAGAAATGAATTATTTTTTTTAAATTATATAAACCTGAAAATCGATAAATATACCAACACAATGTTATATCAATAAAATAGAACAATCAAATAGGAGTTGAAATTTTCTAATTGCATCATTCCTGAGATCGTATCAGATGCGATCAATTGATTGACTTCTCAAACCGAACAACTGAAATGCGCCTTAAGGGTGATAAATTGTGAGTAAATTCTCGTGTTACGGGACCTTAACAATTGAGGGGTGTTCCTTGAGTTTGAGTACCTTTCTCGGTGTTGTCTGGCATTTGCCAATTTATGTTGATATTGGCGATTGTGGGTTTTTGCTTTGTACACCTCTTGACTGTAGTTGTTTTGCAGCCTTTGTTGTAGCCCCTAAAGGGTTATACACGCCGTACCTTATATGACCATTGTTAGGGATAGTACGTGCGCAAAATAAATCTATACTCCTTTCCAATAAAGATATCTGGGCTAATGATGTTATTAACACTTTGGTTTGGTGATCTTTTCGCAAATCTGCTTTGGCATGCAAATTTTCAAGAATTTATAATTTCCATATGCAAATTTGTGGCTGAAGATTATTGATAAATGATCAGGCATAAGTAGGGCGCAGCAGGGAAATCTGTAAACTCATGTTGTGATAGGAATTTAATTGTAAGACAGACACATTAAAGGAAAAATAATGTAAGATTTACTGCAGCTGCTGCCGTAAATCAGAAGGAGCAACTGCTGCTGCTGCATCTCCTGCTTTTGCGCCTCCTACACCATATGCTATATGAAAGTCTGTAGGGGGAGCACATCATATTGAACTAGATGGCGCCAAATGATAACAAGGCCGCACGCCACAACAAAAGCCAAGTAACCAAACAAAACATGAATGCTGCTTTGTGTGAGACAATTAGAATGCAGTACAGCATCTTCGCTGCCCTCTTGTTCCTTGCCGCTGCTACCTCTACAGCTACCCTTCCTCTTGGAAGATGCAACCCTTTCAATGCACACGCGATGCCCAGCGATCATTACTGGAATGATTGATGAGGCAGAGCGTTCGCATTTGCATAAGATGTGCCGTGCATCTTGTAGGCTCTCGGGGATTATGGATGAGTTCATGAGAACAACAGGGCTGCTAGTAGTTTGTGCCAAGATTTCAACAGATTTTTGATATTTGTTAAGGTATTTAGAGGTATTTACTTTATTCGGCTTGACTTGTAAGGTACAATATAAAAAATCGGTTTATCTACAGCTAAAATACGCTTGATCTGATGATGCTCCATCCGCTGCATTAGTTCCATTAGGGCGTATTCTGCAGCTGCTCGAGTATCCAGTCCATGAAGTACTGTGTGCTAGTATAGACGCCAGGCACCTCGGGTCGTGCACCACCTACACCATAGACCACCACACCAATCT
>JBANCZ010001447.1:0-21635 GCA_037040025.1 Sphaerogastrella javana | reverse complement strand
GGGTGATGCCGGCATGATTCTGTGCCAAAAATAAAACGTGCCGTTATTTATCTTCGATTTATGTCAATTGGCAAATACAAACCATCGTTGTTCGTGTTTGGATCGTAAAGTTGACCACAGCCTCTATTATAGCACTGCAACATGTTTTTAATTGTAAAATTTAATAAATACAAGCTCTGTTATTATCTAGAATATTCGGCCGCCAGCAAAAGAATGTGGTGGTATGTCGATAACAATGAAATGCAATGGCACTGTCATATGTTGATCGAAATTTCATATCGATAGGTACAGTGTTGAAAAACACGCATGACAGCGTAACGGCTTTTTCAATTGCCATGATGACTTGTGATGATAAGAACTTAACCAGAAGTAAAACCTGTATTGATGTGATTGCTTAGTGCTTAGAAAGGTAACCGGCACTGCGAGAACAATTCAAATAGATAGTCAATACAAATTACGTACGTTAATTATAGACACACTTCGGGAAGGGTCTTTAAACTTTTGGGTATGTGCCAAACGGTGAGCGCTTCGAGTGCGAACCGGAATTGAAATTCAAATCAATTGATGCAGACTCTGTAGTGAAGGTCAGTTCAGTTGTGTGTATTTTTTTTTTTTTTTTGGTGTACGTGATTTCAGTACAGGATTTGCTTGGCCAGAAAGGTGTGTGCTGACAAATTGTGAGTCATGTACTAAGCTGTTTTTAATTTACTTACAAAAAATGGGAATGGGAATGGGTATTTGAAATGGGACTGCACACTATATGAGACAGAAAACCGTACATGCGGGAATAGACGATGTCTTTGTCTCCATAATATTTGCCGTTAGACATACATATATGTAGAGTCAGTGTGTGTATATTTAGTTACATTTATGGCTTGAAGCGACAAGGCATAAATTTAAAAAGCATTCAGCAAAATTGTCATTGCATTTGAAAAAATTCTTGTGGTCAACAAGGTTATCAACGCGGCGTCAATGGCGCTGCCAATTGGCATTTTTCACAATGCTCGCTCGCAATTGGCCTTTGTCATTATTGGGTCTTGCACTTAATACAAATTATGACAGGCCCGGGCGAGCACAACCTCCACCCCCAACAACTACATCTATATAGATATTGTTTTTATTGACCATTCGATACAATTTTCAATTTGTGGGTGATTCGATGGCAATGCTGGTGTCGTTGCTGTTGCAGTTGTAGCCAATTGTTGCTGTTGCTGTTGCTGATGTGAATCATGCAGCCACTAGCAGCACTAATGATACGCTGCGGCTGTTTTTTTTTGTTGTTTTTTGCATTGTTGTGCAATTGTTGCCAAGAATTGTTACTTTTTTATTCATTTACTATGTGTATATATATACATTTTTATTCATATTTCGACTGTACTACCATGCAACTACTGACAACTGCAGCACAGTTAAATAAATAAAAGAAATATCAAAAATTGGAACTGCATTTGCAGTGCATAGTATGCACGGCGTTCCGTGGTGCCAGTGTCAATGGAAATTAACACCGCAGGCACCGGCTTGGCCGGTACGTATACGCCTCGTATACGTAATTTAACATACAATGGCAATAGCAAAGGCAAAACAACTGCAACAAACATGAACAACAACAGCAAAAATAACAACATCAGCTTGAAATCGCTCGACACCCAGCAATTGGTTGGCTATGGCGAAGCCCATGCGCAGATTTCTAGCAGTTCGCAGGCCAACGGCGCCAACAAAATGCAAATAACAGCAAACAAATAAACAAACATATAAACAACTATATAAACATTCGTAATACAGAAACGAAATCCAATAACGACGATGACGATGACGCTTTCGATGACGTTGAAGCTTTACGAATAGAGTTCACAATCTGGCATCAATGCGGTGGCAGCTACTGTATGCGTTGGCGTTGCCATATCGATGGTAATCGTTATCGCAATCGAAATCGCAATGTTGCACATTGCAATTGCAGTGCATATTTAAGAGCACTGTTACTGCATGTAATTATGCAATTTACAGGCGACAACAATAACAATAACAATAACAATCGCACTGTGATGATAACAAACCGAATTTGTTTGCTTAACGCTTGCACGCTTTCAAGTTCGTTTCCTGGACCTGTCGCTGCATGCATTAGCAATTGCAACAGCGTGAAAAACAAAATAATATAGTAACAGCTTGCCGCACGACGACACACCATATATACAGTATAATTAAACACAAATTGCATAGTTTACACATTTATTTACAAAAGAGTTAGATAGTTTTCCTAGGCTTCTTCTCCACATCAACAACTGACTACTTACACATGACTCGACGCTCCACTTTCGATTGCTGCTGCGACATCGGATTCGTTGAGCGAATTCGATATCGAAACTGGACGAAACGGCGCTTACAGTGGCGTTCTCAGAAATACGTATACCGTGTGTGTGTGTATGGACTTCTATAGAAATTAAACGTTGCATACGACGTATCGGGCGTTTGAAATGTTGTACTAAAATACGTTGGATCCACGACTCCGGCTGCTTCTGCCACTGCGGCTACAGCTGCAAAAAAAAGGCAAAGCACATACACATACACAAAAATAAAGAGAAGAAAAAAATAACATAAAGAAAATGAGGCATTTGTCAATGCCGTTGAATTTCGATATTCGATATCCGATATTCGATATTCGGCATTGAGGGTCACTCTGCACTTGGCAATGTATGCGGTATATAACGAGTGCTGGTGCTATGATTACAATGAATAAAGAGTGTACAATTAATAATGTTTAAGCTTGGGCGGGTGCACTTGAGATTAGTGGTGCCAAGTGGTAAATTCCAAGCGTGGGCGTTAACTGACCAGGCGCAATCAAATCTGTGTATATCGAAATACAAATCTATTTTAAATACACACAAACAAACACACACACACATAAGTATTGATACATACATATTTATGTATGTGCACATGTATTTATGTACATTTATTTGCTGAAGGTTAATCGCGGCGTCAATCACGGCGTCAACATTCTTGTCAAGTGTTTGGGCAAGTGTCCAGTGCAGCTGTTTCTTTTGTTTGTTGTTATTCTGTTTGTTGTTATTTTGTTTGTTGTTGTATTGTTTGTTGTTGTATTATTTGTCGTTGTTGCCAGGGGCGTTGCCACTACTTTTTAGAATGCCTGACATATTCGATGACCACGTTTTCGGATCACCAAATGAATCGCACATGTGCGTAGTCCAAGGGGGTCAAAGCTGATGCTATGTTATGCCTCTAAAAATGTGTTTGTCTTTTTCTATTGTTTTATTTTCAAAAAAAAAAAAAACCAAATTAAATTTAGAGTCGTAACTTAATGCTTATGCGTCATCATTAAAGTTCCGTTAAAAGTCCATCAAAAAATCTATAAATGACAGAGCTACTTTAGCTATATTTTATTATATTATATTATAAATAAATTTAAATAAAGCGGACTTTGGCTAATAAATTTCATTAACATTTCTATCACACTGTTGTTTATTGCTTGATCTTCTGTGTTTGAGCTTTTTGTGTGTATGTCTTTCGAAAGTTTTTATACCAATTTGATCCATCCAAATCTAGTTTAGCCCCTTTTAGTGATAGTGACTACGCCCTTGCCTATTCAAATGAAACTATGTGGGTGGCTGGACTTTCGCAACACTGGCACCTTTAGCAGCAATTTGACCATTAATCTAGAGCCCCGTTTGGGGGCATTTGTAGTGCTTTCAACACTGCCACATACAGAGTTGCAATTGGAGTTGCAATTGGAGCTGAAATTGGAGCTGAAATTGGAGCTGCAATCGTCTAACCGCAGGCAGTCCTCATCAGGAAGCTGAGAGCTGCGTAACTTTTGTTACATCTGTGTGGGTGACTAAATGTGTGTGTGTGTGTGTGTGTGTGTATGTGTGTGAGTGGAGAACTTTCGGCTTGCAAAATTAATTACACAATGATCAATTGGCCATGGCTATGACTATGCTATAGTTATTCGCATTCGTATGGGTATTCGTATTGCCCATGTTGCTACCAAGTTGCCAATCGTGCATAAATTGACAAATTGTAAAAATTATCTCAACTTAACGTCGATTCACACACACACACACACACACACATTGCTGCATTACTACGTTTATTCATTCGTTCGTTCCTTTTTTTTGGTTTTACTTTTATTGTTGTTGTTGTTGTTGTTGTTGTGTTTTCGTTTATTCATTGTGAAATGTCTTTGGATTCATTTGTTTGCCATGCGGAGTCCAAGTCCTCTGATCGCCTCACAGTGGCCTAACCTACTGCATACTCGAACCACAAAAAAGTTGCTCCATTTCGTTTTTCTTTTTGTCTTGGAGGCAAAAAAAAAAAAATCAACAAAAAAAAACATATGAGCATTTTCCAAGGCATTAGTTGTGCATATCACTGAGTGTGGCTTTAGCTCTATACCTATACATACAGACGTACATATGTATACGAACATACGTTCATACATACATAAATATATACAGATTTACATACAGGTAAAAAGGCATTCATAGATAGTTATATATATGCTATATAAGTATGTGCTTTGCAGACAACTTCCATACACACATTCATACATATGCTACATATAGATCTATATACATTCATACATACATACATACATTCATGCATACATTCATACATACATATGTACATACATACATATGTACGTACATACTATACATATGTATGTACATGCAGCTGGTATGCATGTATGCAAATGTGCGCTCATTGACTTTTTAGACAGGCAAAAGATACAGATACACATGCATACATAGACACATACATGTGTATGTATGCATGTATGTATGTATGTATGCTGCCATTTGTGGCTTTGAGTCTTGATTGCTCCAGCAGCACCTGCTGCTTGCGGCTAACACATTTGTTTAGTCATTAAAAAAAGTGTTTATATTTCATGCTCTACTATATAAACCTTTCTCGATGTGGCATTCAAATTGTGCTGCACAAGCCGAAACATAAAGAATTTATGGCACACACACACATTAACAACAACAACAAACAACAACAAAATGTAACTTCCTGAAAAGTTAACAACATTCGATAAAAAGGGAGAGTTAGATAACATAAAGTTAAATCACGTGTTGTTTTCCATTATCGATCAAATTTTCCTACCAAGTTATAGATTAACTTAACTCCATATATTCGACTATTCACATAATAACAGCAATATTTTATAGATGCATTTCTTGGTTTATTAGACGGGTTTTTTCATCTATGTTTTCACCTTGATTAACGATCAAATTTACCGCATTTGTCTTGTGATAAACTATCGATAGCTACCTTTCGATAACTGCAGCTTGGGCTCTGCTCATCACTAACAAAGGTCTATGATTAGCATTACTAAAATCCTCTACTAATTGTGCCCACAGTCATGTGTAGAGTGTAGCCCACGTCAATGCATTCAGGCCCAACCTCCCCCCTCACTCTCCCCGCTACCCTTGTGTCTGTTGCTGTCTTGGGCTTTAACAGAGGCCGTTACATTCGTTCGATTTGTGTCGCTGCACTTCAAAAGTTGGCGCTGTTAATTAGACGCTTGTTTTATGTGCACTTAGTATAATTGCTACGAGAAATCAAAAAACAATAACAATAATCATAAGAAATAACATATAACAAATATCAAATATCACAAAGCCATACAGGTGCGTATTAACATAAAACTAAAAAAATTAATAAAAAAAAAGAAATCGTAACAATTGTAAAAATTGCAAAAATTTGTCGTTGAATTCTCGTACGTGTGGGCCAAAAAAATAAAAAACATAAAATCAATTTTTGATGTGTGTTTTGTATAGTTTTTTTTTCTTTTTTGTATTTGGTTTATTCATAATTTAGATTTTGTTTTAAAAATAAAAATAATCGTTTTTGTTTAACAAATAAAATGAAATCATAAATTGAAATATCCAATTGAAAATATAATATAATATAAATATAAAAAAATGTAAACAAAATAAAAACACAGAAAGATAAAAAGTAAAATTAAAAAGAAGCATAAAATCAAAAAATATTGTTTGCATGTGCGCAAAATTAGTTAACAAAAGACAATTAAATTAAATAATACCTAATAAACAACTAGTTATTGATTTATTATTATTATTCATGTGGGTGTGTGTGTGTTGGGGATTCTTGGGCATAGGATAGGATATACTATATATGTGGGGTAGGGTATTTCATCTATTGCTAATTGCATTTTGTCTACATGTTGCATGACTCGTGCTTGATTGAGTGGTGCAAACGTTCAAAGTGCAATTAAGTGTGTGACGCGCATTTCCGTTTCCGGTGCAGCATTGCCATTGCGGCATTTGTGTGTCTGTGTGTGTGTGTGTGTGTGGGCATATGAGTGGGTGCTAGTGTGTGTACGTGCGCGTGTGTGTCTGTGCTGTGTGTGTGTGTGTGTGCAGTTAACCAAATATTGAGCCTGTGAATTGGACACGGTGTGAAGGGTTTATTAAAGAACAAACTAAATAAAACATTAAAAAAATCGCTGTAAATTATTTAAACGCTACTGCAAATTGCACTAATAAAGCTTTCGTGTGTGTGTGTGTGAGTGTGTGTGTTTTTGTGTATGTGTAGTGTGAATGTGCGCAAGTGAATTGGCAGTACAACTAATTAAACTGTGCGTTTGAATGTATTACTTTGCTGCGGTGGCACAAAACCGAAACCAGAGGCGCCCACAACAACACCGCTCGACTCCTCAATTGCATCTGGGGGCGATGGTGGGAACACCACAGGTCCTAAAACGAATCAAATTCAAGACAATATTAGTAATCTATATAATTGATTAGTTGACTAAACAAATGTTACCTCTGTTCTGGCGCGGATCGCGCACCTGCGCCGCCGAAGGCTGTGCCAGCGACAGTGGATCATAGGCAAAGCGCGAACGTCCTGGGAATTGTCCTAGAAAATATTGCTGACCAGCAGCCAGAGCCAGGCACAGGCACAGTGCAACAATGGTGACTAACTGCAAGCAAAACAAAATAAAGACATTGTTATGATTAGACATGAGTGTATGTGTGTGTGTGTGTGTGTGTGTGTCTCTAAAAAGTAAATACGGTCAAAACGATTAAACAATTGAAATGTGTGCCAATGCCAGCTGAAGAAAAAGAGAATAAAAAAACTAAACTAAAGCAACAACAACAACACAATTAAGTAGCCTGTCATGTGTAGAATGGCAGCACACACTTCATAAACACACCAGCTGATGTGTGTGTGAGTGTGTGTGTGTATGAGTGAGTGTGTGTGAGTGTACTTGACTTGCACCACGAGCCATAAGCCAGTTCTTGAGTTTGTCTCTAAGCCTAGCTCTAGCTCTAGCTCTGAGTCTGTCTCTAGGTCTCAGTCTTCTCTTTGTCGCTGTCTTATTGATCATTTTTCATATGCAGAGCGATACGTGTAATTAGCAGCAATTGCATAAAAAAGAAATCAACATTGTAAACTACAAAAAAATACTAAAAGAAAAAAACAGCATATAGTGAAACGAAAATTTCAAACAAATTTATGACAATTGGCGCTGCTTTTTTTTGGGTTTTTTTTGTGATATTTTTTGTATCGCTTGCAGTTGAGTTTAAAGCGCTCTGCCACATTATTGTGGCACATTTTGCCATGGCTTGACCCAATTCGCAGCATCCAATCAAATGCAGCGATAAGCTGGCCAAACATGCAGCTTGTTAAGCTAAAAGCCAAGAGCCATGAGCCAATAACCAAGAGCTGAGATTTGTGAGCTGAGCGCTGAGAGCCCCCAAAAAGCTGTGCGCATGCGGCTTCATCAAATGCAGCCAGGCTGCAACAAGGCTGCATGCTGTGCAAATTGGTTTTATGCGGTTATAAATATATAGAAAAAACTGTATATATATATATCGTACATATACACTATGTATAAAGTGGTGCAAACTGTCGGCTAAGGCGCCTGAATTTATTGATTTTCCCTGCAAACGTGCAGCTACAGTTTTGAGGTTTGAGGTCCGACGATTGGCAATTGGAATCTTGGGGCATAATTGAGTGGCACAGTGGTTGTGCTGCGGTTGCTGGCTGGCAGTCTGGCTGTCTAATGTCTTATTTAGTGCCGTCACACAATTGACGTTAATTTGTAACCTAATCATAGGGCCAAGCGCTAGTTAATAGAACGAGTTTTTTTCTGTTTTCATTTTGTTGCCAGGTGCTAACCTGGCCAAAGCACATGCCCATGCCCATGCTCATGTTCATGCCCATATGTACAATGCATATATAATAAATACAGCTATAATTTTATAGTTCATAATTCCAACTGAGTGTATATAATTGTGTGTGTGTGTGTGTGCCCACATGCATCCATATTACACAGTAATTGCGGCGATTGCTTTTTCTTTGGCTTTGCCTTTGGGTGTTATATATTTATTTGTAGTTGCTAATGTTGTTATTGTTGTTGTTGCTTTTGTTTTATTTTTTAATGTACGAGTGCGGCTTTTGTGCTTCATTAATTGCCTAATGGGCCGCGCCTGCATTTCAATGCTTGCAATGCACCACAGGGCGTATGCGCAATATTTGGTCAAACCAAAGCCAGAGAATTGTCTGGCCAGTGCATGTTGATTTTATAATATAGTTGATCTAATATACCACACAAGTACCCTACACACGCTACATAAATTAACCTTAAAACATTAAAAAAATATTCTTAAAAGCAAAACAAAAAAAAAAACAAGCAATATCATATGTAAGTGAAAAAAAAAACACAAAAACAAAAACAAATACAAAATGCTAACAAGAACTGCAACAACAACGCTAATTGCTATTAGCTGAAATATGCATGCAACAACAGTAACAACAATAACAACAACAAATGTTACTTTAAACTATAATCACATAAAAAAAAAACTAGAAAAAAACTAAAAAAAAACTGTATGCAAAGCAGGCGACCAAGTCGCCAGCAAGAGAGACAAGTCTAGACTCTTAAAAGTCTCGCAAAGTTGTGAAAATAACTTTTAATTAATTCATGCTTGTTACGCTTGTTATTGTTGTTGTTGTTATTGCTGTTGTTGCTTTTGTTGTTGTTTCTATGTCTATGATTGTGTTTATTGTTGTTGTTATTACTGCTGTCTTCTGGCCAGACTCAGCGTCTGTTACCACATCAGAGCTCCGAACCACAAGCTGATCAGGCTTGGCTCCGCTTGAGCTTAAGAGTGTCTTGTATTTTATTGGCAGAGATGAAATCAATGTCATAATTATGACAAATAATTTAATATGTGCACAGTCCAGGTGTCAAACAAATCAAAGCAAATGCTGTTTAAATATGTTTCAAGTCGCTTTTAATCATGCCATATTATTATTTGCTTTCAACCTAAGAAATTGTTTTCCTGTACTTCCCTGTAGCTGTCAGATTTGATTGAAATGCCAATTTTCTCATAGTGTAACTTGATTTCACATATGTTTTTCTATTTTTTATTTTATTTTTGTTTTGTTTTGGCATGCAAAAAGCTGTGAAATGTCGGCCACAAAGTGTAGCACATGCTGCATTTGTGGCATATTCACGGATCACTGGCCAAGTCGGTGGAATGGAACTGTGTTTGCAGCCATGACAGGCGGTTTGAAAGTAATCGTTTAAACTAATTAAATAAATTAAGCGGCTAGCACCAGCACTTGAATAATATGTATGTGCTATGTCTCTCTTTCTTATGTGGCTAGCCAAAAGGAATCCACACCAACACACACACACGCACAAATAATTGTAGTCGACAAAAAAAAAAGCGTCGTGCCATACGCTAATGTGTGTTAATTTGTTTGACTCTGCGAAGTGCATAAAAAACGAGTCTCAGCATTAAAATTGCTGTCATTCCTCATACGTTCCTTGGGCTCCCTTTCTATGCAACTCTATATCTAACCACTCCCCCTTCACCCCGCCACCTAATCGAAGCGTAACAAATTAGTTGAACAAATGACCTTAGATATGATTTCGTAATTGGGCGGCGCTTGCTGCTGGTAGCAGGCAAACAGAACACACACAAAAAAAAAACCAAACACAGCAAAAAAACAACAAAAATCAAAACAAAAAATGAGTTAAAACAAGTACAACACTAACAAAAACAACAACAACAACAATAACAATTCGTTTCGACTGTTGGCCAACGGCGGCGCATGCGAAAACCCACCCACCCACAACAACAATGATTAAGTGCAGCAACATGTGAGCGTGCTGCAAAACCTAAATAAAAATCACAACAGCAACAACAATAACAACAACGACAACAACATTGCCTTGTTAGCAGCGAACAGCTTATACCCTGCGGCTACAGTAGCATTGAGCATGCCTTGCATCGTGCTACTTAAGGCGCATAAATAATAAGCGCACGGCAAGTGTTGCAAAACGTTAGAGTTGCCTTTTGTTGCTGTATGTCAAAGGGATGAGGGATTTATCGAGCAGCTGTCGGCTGGTCACATTGAAAATGGATAGCAAGGTCAGCTTGAATGCAGTGAGCTCAACAAGTGTTGCAAAACGGCAGAGTTGCCTGCTGCAGTATGCAGAAGTTAGAAATAAGGCTGATGCAGGGATTTTCCTTTCAACTGGCAGATGGTCACACTTAAAATTGGTAGCAAGGTTAGATTTGAAGTGGAAGCTATTATTATTGTTGTTTACATAAAGCAACTGCAGTTGGCACATAAATTTGCATGCAAATTTTTGCGTGGGATTTGCGTACTCATAAATTAAGAATTTGGCCTGCAGGGTATATAGCAGCTTAGCAGCGGCATTTATTGCCAATTTTCATTGGTTTTTTCAATCAGATTTTTCATTTTTGTACTGGCATTTATTGGCGTTTAGATTTTGATTGGCTCAAATATGCACTAAAAATAAATTATTTTTATTTTTATAGCTGCTACAAAGCCAACAAAATGCAACACCAAGAAAAAAAGGAAATAAAATAAATTTATTTAATTTCAAACAGGTAAACTCAGAAAGAAAAAACGAATTTTCAATTAGTTATTCCTGGACAAATTTGCAAAGGTTGCAAATGCAAAGTGAGTCATGTGCTAAGAAAAATGCAAAATGTACATTGGAAAATGGAAAATGTAAAATGTAAAATGAGACCTGCCCCATGCAGCTGAAGTATTAATTAATCTTATTTAAATAGATTGTCATTTGACCACCGAGCTTTACAAATTTGATGTGAGCCACAAAAGTGAATGTGCAACAATTGAAAAAAGGGGGAGGCCCCCTAATATTACTCCGATAAAGAAAAACATGAAAAACCCCAAAAAAAAAAAGAAACACGAAAAAAGCACAGTTTATCTTTGGTTAATGATGGTAACGCCTACGGCCGGAGAGTGTAGCCATCAGCTGATGCTAATACTGGGACTCAGGTTAATGCTCGATTGAGCAACTGTACATTGACTTTCAACACGGAAGCGTAATGCTCAAATCCCGACTGCCTGCGCCTAGCTCCCAGCTCCAGTTTAATAGTACGTAGCGCTGTCCGTAACTATGTTGCAAGTATATTTAGTAGGTGCAACAACAACAACTACAACAAGCGTTACAACTGTAACAACAACAACAACAACAACTTGGTTGGTGCTTTAAATTACTTTGAATTGTGTTTAATAGCTGGAAACGATGCCAGACGATTTTCGAGCCGGCTTTTGACTTTGAGCCCATAGTCAGCTGACCGCTCTACATTGACTACAATCTCCCCAGTACCCCCAGTCTATTGTATGCTGTCGCTAGAGCTATTAGCATTGCCTAAGCAATTATTAAAGATCAATTTAGCTGCAGCTCTAGTTGGCTTAGGAAGTGCAAATTGCGCCATTTGGCAGCGTGAGAATCAAAACACTTTTCCTTTTTCCTGCGCACGCTGACCCAAAATTAAAATTAACACAAAACACAAACAATCGACAGAAAAGTAATCAATTTTGAAATGAGTTCAAGTTCAAGCTCTGGACAGTGATCAGTTCGAAATTTGTAGCATTTACGGCCTGACAAAATGCCACAACACACAAGAGGGAAGAGAAGGAAAAGAAAAACGCACATGTTGTCCCCTATGTTATGTATGTATATATATGCTATCCTAATGCATGGCCCATGCCTTATAAATATGGTAATGTCCCGCGTCCAACGACTCTGTGACTGACTAAACGATAAATCTCAACATAAGTAAAGCTTTTGCTTTTGCTCGAGCCATGTGGGCAGCTCCACGCTCCACTCTCCACGCTCCACGCTCCACACTCTCCAAATCTCCCGATACGCCGTCTGTGTATGAGTGTGTGTATATTTATGTGCGCACTGTAGCTGACCAAGTGAACATGTGTATGCCAGGCACTTGCCATACACATGCACTGACTGCCTGACTAACTGAATGACTGAGTGACTGAATGACTGACTAACTGATCGACTGAGTGGCACTCGCACTCGGAATCCGAATCAGACTCCGTACATGGACTCCAAAAGACATGACATGGCTCCAGCTTTGATTGCGACAGCTGTGCGCTCAGCAAGCGCGCTAATCGCACCGCACTAAACGAATTGTAATCAAATAGTAGACAAAACAAAATAACTAATAAAAATAAAACTAAATAAATAAACAAATGCGACAAAAAAATACCTAAATTTTTGCAAACTGTAAGAGTAACTGAAAAAAACTGTGAACCGTTTGCGGCGTCTGATGCATCGCTCGATATCAAGTGAAATGTCTCGGCTTGTAGAAACGAACGGTACCTGCATATGGGCTGCCATTAATCCCCACAGCTTACAGTGGAGTCATCCAATATTTCTGGGCACAATACTTTGACAGGTTTTTTGTCTCGATTTGTGTGATAAATACAAAATTATGGCTTAGCAACTGTATAGCATTTTTTCTCAAAATTTACAGCATAAATGATTCATATATATAATTGAATTTTTAACTATAGGCTAGGTACCTTAGGGTTGTTTTAAGTAAAGCCACTAAATGTCTTTATGTAATAGATTGAATTAAGTTAATCGTTGCTAGAGCATGGTGTGATTATTACATAAAATCGAACACTAAAAATTCTTTGAAATTTAATTTTCATTTGCACATCAAAAATGTCCATAATTTCGAGCTGATTATTATATTATGATTATAATATTGCGAATAACTTTTATAACATTTCCTTTTACCTAACATATACTAATAATATGCACCATCTTTTATATAACAAACTGCGATTGCTTCAACAGATTAGAAAATGTAGTTTGGTTTAGTTTTTGTTTTTGTTTTTATAATTAAAAGAAAGAAATTCTCAGAGTCAGCATTGGCAATTTGCTTGGTTTTCGTGTGCTACCCACCAGATGTTGGCTTTAAGTGCGGCCTAGACACCATATAGACTACCTACTACTATTACATAGCGTGGAGTACACGGCATATGGCAATTATGCATGACAATTGACTCCACTCGACGCGACTCTACTCGACTCCACTTCACTCCACTTCACCCTAGTCCACTTTACGCGACTTCAGTGCATTGAGCAAGCGGTTTGGCGCTTTGTCGGCGCGGCATCTTCATTAGGCTCCGAGACCAAGAAAAACACAGAGAGAAGGAGGGATAGAGAGAGCGAGAGAGACGCCGTTGTCAGTGGGTCAGGCGACAAAGCAGAGCAAACGATGCGAAGCGAAGCCAAACGCAATGCAATGCAAGGTAAGGCAAGGCAACATCGAGCATTAAATTTATGGCAATTAATTTAAATTTCTACACGCAAAGCGTGTAAAATGCAACAACATGATCAACGACGGCGCGGACAGCATTGATGGCAGCGTTGCCAGCGATTAACCCAATGAATCCAAGCGATTGTCGAGCAATTAATAAATCTTTAGCTCTGCCGCTAAAAAAATAAAGAAACCCAAGTATATCGCGAGCGATTTGCCTGAACAGAATTGATTACGGTTCCCAGGGTGCCTGGGATGAAACACAGATTGCCAGTTACCGACAGGCAGAGTTACCTCCTGCCTCCAGACACCTCAATCCTCACTTTTTACTCCTGCTTTTTGCCTCAAGCCTCTTGCCAATTGCCTGCTGCCTTCTGCCAATTGCCTGCTTTCAGTTACCTCTTGCCCGTGTGCATTACATAACTGTGGCTCTAATGAATTGAGCGTAGATTTTCCACAGCAAATTTTTATTGAATTTATGACCAAACGCATGGACACACGCATAGGCTATATATAGTAGCAAGAGGCAGAGGCTGAGGCCGAGTCTGAGGCAGGGGCAGCTACATTCACGACAAGAAGGTGGTCGAGCAGCGCGTGTTTCGGTCACTTTTCAAAATGTGACTATGACTGTGACTGTGACTGTGACTATGACTCTGCTAGTTTCTGCATGCGTGTACATGCTTACGTATGTGTGCGTGCGTGTGTGTGTTTGGCTTTGGCTTTTGGTCAATTGGCGCGTGTGTATCGCACTTTTTTTTCAATTAAGTTACAAAACGCATGCCCAAGCACGTTTTTCATTCAGCTTTTAGTCATAGTTGTTGTTGTTGTTGTTGCTGGCGCTGCTGTTGCTGCTGCTGTTGTTGTTGTTGTTGGTGTTGTTGTTGTTTTGGTTGCTGCTGTTATTATTGTTGATCTGTAAACAAGTGTCTGTTGCTTGTCTGGCGGCACTGTTGCTGCGGCCTTCAACATGAACTTGAACTTCTTTCTGCGTAGCTGCGCATTTACCGTGTAATTGTAGGCCGTTCTGCGCTTTGTGTATTACTTAATTACTATATCCATAATGATACATATAAGCTATGGCTTATATCATAGAGGTTTTTGACGGAAACTCTGGATTAATCGTTTTGTTTGGCATACTGCTAAATTGTATACAATTTATGACCTGGATGCTGTATTTGTTTGAATGTTTGTGTGTGCTCCAAGACTTGAACGCACGCTCAAAGTCAAAGTCCATTGTCTTGCAGCTAAACAGCTTAATATTCACTTAACTATATACAATATGTAGGTATACATCGTATAAAGTTATGCATATGCATATGAATAGATATGTTTCGCTGGCGGCGCAACTTTGTCTTTAAAGCCGACAAAATGTGACACACGACAAACAGGCAACTGGCAACAAGCAACAGGCAACACCAACAACAACAACAACAACGACAATAACAATAACTGCCTAGACTGTCTGCTTGAGTCGGCCATAAATTCAAGTGGCCAATAAAAAACAAAAAATAGTATATATTATTCTGAAATAACCCCTGCACAATGGACACTCAACTCAGCTTGAGTCAATTTGCAGCGAATGCTAACAATTCGCATACATTCAAACATTCACAATGAACATTCAACATAAGTACATTTAGAATAAGCATTAAATGTAAATAAAAATTAACTGCGAATTAGCACCTAGTGCGGAAAACTAACGGCAATGTAAAGACAGACTAACGCGAAGTATTTACCAATACTACTCTTAGTTAAAGTGCTTGAACTTGTTGCACATTTCAAGATTTCAAAAAAAAAAAAAAAAAAAACAATAATGTTGAAGATTTAAAAATTAAGATATTAAAATCAAAACTATCAATTTATGTTGCGTGTATTTCGTTATTATATAATTTGTATGACAACTTAATAAAGTCGCAATGACAGCTACAAAATGATTAACTTTTAAACACAAACGTTTAAATGATATGAAAATTTCATACTGAATATTATTTGTGATCTATACATATATA
Organism: Sphaerogastrella javana; assembly: GCA_037040025.1. Classification (NCBI taxonomy): domain Eukaryota; kingdom Metazoa; phylum Arthropoda; class Insecta; order Diptera; family Drosophilidae; genus Sphaerogastrella; species Sphaerogastrella javana. The sequence continues at coordinate 5,998 of JBANCZ010001447.1, read as the reverse complement.
TTGCAGATTATATACGATATATACAAATATGCAGGAATGTCTTCAATCTATTAGAACAATATCTTTGAACTCACATGTATATTTCTGAGGTCAAATTTAAAAATATTTAGCACTAAACTTTCTAGTTGATATATCACATATTTTCGCAAAGTTGAATTAAAACTCTTTGTTTGGTATTTTTTTTTTAATATTTTTTTTTTTTTTTTGGTGTGAATGAATCTGATCAAGGCTAATTTGTTATCAGTAATCTGCTTTACTTTATATACAAATTTGTTTAAATAATTTTTGCCAAGTTTTTACATGAAGCCAAAAACAAAAGACTTTGGCAACGAACTTGCATTATATCTTGCTGCATCTATAACAAAAGACTTAGGCAACAAACTCGGTTGCATCAATTGCGTATGCGAAAAAATCAAATTGCAATTTCTTCCTATATAATATATATACGCTTTTATTGCTGTTATTGTTGTTGTTCATTTGTTAAGTTTTGATTACAGCCAAACAGTTGTAATCTTGGCTAATTTTCTTCATTTTTTTTTTTTAATTGCAGTACTTACGAATTTCATGTTGATTGAGTTGAGTTTAAGCTGATTTTGTTTTTTAGTTAATTGAGTTTGGTGTTTTGTTGGTTTGAGCTGCAATTAGTTAACAAATATTTGAAATATTAATACGCTTTTAATTATTTATTAAACACTGCACTGTTTTGTTTCTCTCTCTCTCGCTTTTTTTTTACAACACTAAACACTATTGTTTTTTTTTTAACTTTTTCTTTTGTAAATTTTTTTTGTATTATTTTTACAATATTGAAAATTTTTTTTTTTTTGGAATTGTTGTAAGCGCGTGTTGAAGCGTATTAAAACGAAACTAAATGCGAATACAATGAGCTGGGAACTATGCTGGATACCTATGTCAACTCTGGGGGGGCTGTGCGGTTGAATAGACTCGAAACTCGGATTTGGAAACGGACTGTGGGTAACTCGGCGGATCTGTTTTGGCCGTTTGCTACGTCGAGCTGTGCGGTAAAACGTTTAATGAATTCCAACAGAAATGCTCAGTTGATTTTATATAAAGCATGGCAAGCGTGCGCCTCGCCTCAGTCGGCGCTGACGTTGGCGTCGATGTTGACGTCGAAGTCGACGTCGCTGGCTTTGTTTGTTGCTGCGGTTCGAGTGAGTTTTTTGTTGTCGCTGGTGTAGCTGTTGCTGTTGTTGTTATTGTAGCTGTTTGCTGCTGCCGTAGCTGTTGTTGTTGTTCATTTTTCTTTAGTGTTAATTGTCACTCGTGGCTTTGAGTGAGTTTAGAGCGAGTACTCAGTGCTCTGCTCAGTTGTAGCTGCTGCTATGGTTACTGTTGCTGCTGCTGGTGGCCTACGTGCGGCACGTGATGGTCGTTGTTGTTGTGTTGGTTGTTGTGGCTGTCGTTGCCGTTGTTCTTGGGCAGTTCCAGGCATTACAAATGATAAATAAAAGACAACTTTCTAGCGCTATGCTATAACAGATGTTGTGCGCTTTCCAGCAACCAGTTTAACTTATGTTTTGCAGTTACAGTTGCAGCTCAAGTTTGAGGCGTTTGGCTTTTGCTTTAGGTTTGGGATTGGGTTTGGGTTGCGGGTCAATCTATTCGTCTCTGTTGCTCAGTTGCTGTTTATGCAAATCCAATGCAAATGCAATGGGAAAGCGCACAGCTTGCAGGCAACACCTTGCCTTGATTGCAGGTGAAAAGCAGCAGCAACAACAATTGCATCAACGGCAACAACAACATTAGTAACAGCAACATCAGCAGCAGCAGTAATGTTGCTGCTGTCGGCAGCTTAAGCTTTGGCAATTTCTTCCGCCTCTATACAGTTTTTGACCGTGAAATTTTGTGTGTGATTGTTGGCAGCCGTTGGTCTGTTTGTTTGTTGCTTTGTTGTCGTTGTTGTTGTTGTTGCTGTTGTTGCTAGTTTTTACTGGCCCGACATTTAGTTAGACGAGAGTGTGGCTGGCTTGATTTAAATGACAATTTACGTTGTTTAAACGAAGAAAAATATAATAGCAATATGCATATCATCATAATCATAATCATAACGCACGAACTATCTGCCGGAAGCAGTAAACAAAAGGCTTATAGCCTACAAGCATGTGAACTATTTTGTTATATACTACACATATTAGCAATATTATGTGTATGTACTACATAACACATATATCAAAGCATATTTTATATTATATATTCTACATTTATAATGTGCAACATGCCTGACATTTACTGCCCCAAAGCTCAACAACGTGGGTCGCCAAATAGATACGGATATGTATCTGGTTTGTTTATATAGCTGTTTTATATTTATTATGTTTAATTGACAACATCAAAAGTTTTAGTACAGCATGGCTTAATTCAAATTGTCCTTAAACAAAACCTTCAGTTTTCGTATGGCAAATGCAAAAATGGCACAGAGAATGTGAAGGTAAAATTGACTTTAATTCTGCTATAAACTATAAAATCTTTGTATACTGTACATATGACAAACTGTTGCAGTTGTTTCTCTAACTGCCCTCGTAATTAATCATACAAATTTAATACGAATTGCACACTTGTCGTTGCAATGCAATGAATGCGTTTGATATTTGTTTTTTTCCGCCTGCTTAATCATCCATGCAGCACAACTTAATGGAGAGCAGCGTCACGTCGAGAACGAACGATCAACCGACTGAGCAAAGGGGGAGTTTGGGGGGGGAGGGCTAATACAAAATACCAAGTTCAAGTTCAGGCAGTCAGACTCTCAGGTGTCAGGTGGAGGCGCAGCCACAAAAGCGCCTTCGTTTTGTAGATGCAACAAAGCGCGGAGAAACCGCAAAAATGATTAAATTCAATTTACAAAAACTTTGTTTAAGTTTTGTTTTTTTGCTCTTTGACCACTTTTATTGTTGTTATTATTTATATCATTTATCTAATATTATTATTTCTATTTTTACTATTTTTTTTTTTTTTTGTTATTATATTGTCTTCAGTTTGGGACGTTGGGGTCAAGTTCAGCTGGCCAATTGTTGGACAATGTGCAATTGTTGTAATGTATTCAACAATTAGCTCGCTTAATTGTTGATTGCCATTGATTTATAGCGCTGATCAATTAACAAATTGCCTTGCTAGTGCCTTTGCCTTCTTTTGGCTTTTGCCCTCTTTGCCTTTGTTGGCTTTCTTTTGTTGCCAATTTTGCTTTTGCTTTTGCCTTTGCCTTTGGCTTTGGGTGTTTGCTTTTGCTTTTGGATTTTACTTGTGATTTTTGTTAGCTTTGACTTTGCGCTTTAATTGAAATAGTTGAGCGTCTGACAATAGTTATCAATCATTGGCGCAGAGTTTTTGGCCTCAGCCTCAGGTTATTGCCACTTTGAGGAATTAAAATCCAAATCTATGCGCTCATGCTACGAGTAGCACTACCAACTATTGCCAGACGAGTATTTGCTTTGAGCCCAGCAGTAAGCATGATTACTGTCTGCACGTTGTGGGTTCGCCAGCTAATTAATGATTTTTTAAACGCGCTAAAAATAGTTGCTGATATTATAGTTAAGCTATTTGCGTGCGTGTTAATCAGCAGCAGCAACAGCAGCAGCAGCAGCTTGCTTATCCTGTTCGCATCCCATGTGAACCATTACACAGTTCATTAATCAATCTTGCCTACACGCGCAAGCAATTAACCACATATCGGTTTTTTTTATTCTCATTCTAACGTTTTCCCCAAAGAATTTCACTTGGGTTTAAACACATTGACTGAATTTGCCACATTTATCAGTGTGCATAAATTAAATTCAATATTACACCTTTCATATGAGGAAGTCGAAATGCGAGCAGTTTTTTTTTTTCATTTTTTTATACGAAAGAAGAACAAAGCTTGGCCGGAAATTCAAATGAGCTGAAACTCGTCATTAGCAAGCTCAAGCTCGAGGCACGGGCACAGGTACAGGTACAGGTACAGGCATACAGCTGTGCGGGTTCAAAGCCACTGGTAAATGTATGTAATCCAATTAATCCAAAATGTTTATTATATTCATTAATTATTTACTTTTCCTTATAGATATATGTATATTGAAATATATTGCTCACACTCTGCCACTGTCAATAAGCGAGCACATTCAAAATATACTCGCATTGTGAGTGCTTCCATTCACTTGGCAACTGTTTGCTATTCACTCGACAAGGGGCAAAAACCCACTCAACTAAATGTTTGATATAAATTCTAGTTACTTCATTTGTTTATAAAGTGTGAGAGAGAGTATGTCTGTGTGTGTGAGTGTGTTTCTGTTTATGGTTGAAATGATTAAATGAGTTTATTAATTGATTAACATTCTCCAGCTGTTATATAAAGTAGGTATACTCATTTTTTTTTTGCATTTTGCATTTTGCATTTTACATTTTGCATTATTCCAAATACAAAATTGACCATTTAGCAGTGTATTTGGTGTGCAAGAATCTAAAACTTGTTCTCATTTCTAATTCAAAAACCAGCTGCAAGAGTCTATTGATTATATGTTCTCACATTAATATTCAACAGGACCAGTCAAATTGTCATAAAGAACACTAAATACACTTGCTGTACTAATAATAATATTAAAAAAAAACACACAGCTTCTCAGAAAGTATTAATATGGGCTTGCCCAAAACAATTTCAATTATTATATAATGCGACTTAATCGACATATAATTCACTCGTAATTATTTGTTATGTCTAAATTGTCATCTGAGTTGAGCTGACGCTTAGCCAGGCTTTAATAAATCAATCAAATAATTCTCTTTAGACTAAGCTAAATGCTACAAATCGCCAGCAATTGTTAATGAACTCGCTCGAGCGTTAACAAACATTATTTTTAGCTTGTTGTTAACTTATTAAATTTATTTAATTTGCTTATCGTTTATTGCCCTCCAAAATACTTCGATCATAAATTTCAGCAATAAACTCAAGTTGCAACTTTATTTCCATGTTACTTTCTTTTTTTTTGACTTTTCCTATAGCACGTAAGAGCCGATGCGTTGCATTGACCTCGAGTCGTAATATATAATATAATAATTAAGTGCATGATTCTAACAAATATAATTACAATTGTTATATGCCAATTAGCGATATGTTGAGGAAGCGCAACATTAAAGGCTTCATGCTATAACTGATGCTGCCATAGACGGATGACATTATTTTTACAGTTATTGCTAGTGTTGCAGTTGCAGCAGCTTTTCTCGTTGCCAATTAGCTAATTGTGCCCAAATGTGCATAACATAGAATTATGAAAAGCGAGAGCAAGTTCAAATGTTAAGCATTCCAAAGTTCCGGTCCAATTCGTATACGATTTGCATTATAGAAACTCACGCATACATTCGTAAACACTCACACATGCATATGAATCATTTTGAACGTTTTGTTCTCACGACATCGACCTTGACAATGCCCGACGCAGTGCGCCTGGGTGTATGAGTAACGCATGCTCATATTGTGGAAGCTGGCGAGGAAGAAAACTCTTGAGGCTGAAACTGGTTTTACGTTTTTCCATTAGACGTTGAAATTTAGGTGCGAATATGCGTATGCAATGAGCCACTGCACCAGCAGCGCAGTAGCAATACAACAGGTACTATAACGCACGCCGGAGACCGTTACTTTGACAAACTGACAGCCAAAGTTAGCATTGCCATGGGATTTGAATGAAACTGGTTATCGACTTGAGAAATAGAGAGAGAGAGAGAGGCTGCATGGTTAACCGTGTTGCTTAGACTTGACGTTTAACTACTTTCGATAGGGAAGAGCTTAGCTATTTATTATTATTGTTTACATGTCAAATATAGCAATTATGCAAATGACTCAACTGTTGAGTTGCTTTAGGAAAATATCATTTATATCACATGTGTTTGATGCTGTCAATTCAAACTGCGCGCGCACACTACTTGCAATTCGTGTTCAGTGTTGTTAAATGTGCGTTAATATCGAATGAAATGCATCGATACTTCTGTGCTGGGAATCGTTTCTGCTGAGCCACAT
>JBANCZ010001446.1:0-21655 GCA_037040025.1 Sphaerogastrella javana | reverse complement strand
TTTTTTACTTTCCCATTAATAATTAGTGTTTTATGTTCACAAAAAAACGCTCATTTCATACCGGTATACCTGGTATATACTTTATATATAAAGTAAAGTACAAAAAAATGAGTTTTTGGTAAAAACAATGCAATTTATTAAGGAAGGAAATTCGTGTCTATATTGTTAATTTATTTTCTAACAATAGTTTCATAATTGGGTTCAGTTTAATGGCTTAATTACTACAGAACTTACACTACGATTGAACATATGCTATTAATAGTATTATAATTACTATAATTACGTTTACATAATGACAACTGAAGAAATGTGATAGATCTATAAACATATACATATAATGCAAACATTATTTCATATACTATAAAATATATATACACATATATTTACAAATATCACAACAATATTTGGGCATTATGTACAGAAAGGTAAAAGGCAGCAAAAGTTTGGAATTACAGTTACAATCAATGTATAATACAATTAATTAAAACATTAATTCAAAGAATGCATTGAGCGATTCTCTTAGTATAACATAGTAAAGTCGTGTGTGTCTAAATTTCGGGCGCATAAAAATAACGCATCCCCCGGATAGAGATTGTCAATTCTAAGGGATACATTTAATTTTTATGCGCAATCTATTCATCTCTCTCACAAGCACATAATTCAAATGTCAGCGAGTAAAATACAAGCAAGATAAATGGGGGAATGGGTAACTATAGGATTTTAGAACTAAACTAACTAGTTAAAACGTGGCAAATAACTAAAAGGAAATGAATATTTAAAATTGAGGTATAACATAAAAATATTTCTATTTCGTAGACTCAATATAATTTGAAAGTTCTTCCTAAAGTTTTTTGTCACGTTCAACTCAAGGCAACTTATAATACTTCTTTTTTTGCGCTATCAATGAAATCTATAATTTCTCAGAGTACTCATACTTTGAGGGGGATGTTGACTTTACCCCATTCTCTACCTTCCAGTCTGGCTCGAAGGCATTGTTCTCATGCTGTTCGGGATACTCAAGGGATTTCATTGCGTCGCCCACAGCTGGTACCTCGGCCTGGGCTCCGGCTATGTTTCGGTTTCTGGTAATTTGTGTGGATTTGCGTATGCCGTACGAGAAGTATATGCAATAGCCAATGAATATCCAGATGAGAAAACGTATCCATGTGAACAAGTCCAGCTGGAACATCAGGTACAGGTTGACAAAGACACTCAGGCATGGCACAAAAGGCACTAGGGGCACCTTGAATGTCAACTCTATCGTTGATACAGGCTGAAGACCAATCGCAATGCAAATCACAATTAGCACAACGCCCACAATACTCATGGAGACGATGCCAGCGGTGCTATCCATTTCGAAGACCTTCATGAAAATGCACCATATGATGGCAAAAATGGCAAACACAACAATGCCAATTTTGGTAATGGCTGACGTAAGTGTATTGGGCTCGCGGTATGAGTTGCAAAAAAGTTGTCGGAATATGTTAGGCGCCCGAATGGAGACCATCTTGGTCATTTGTTCATCCTGATAGCGCAACACCAGCACACAAATCGCCACGATCGTATAGGCCAAGAGTGTTCCAATAGACATCATATCAACCAATTGATCGAGATTGAACAGCATGGCCATAATGGAAGCAAAGATGCCCGATACAATGGTAGCTATAAGCGGGGTTTTCGTTTTCGGATGAACCTTGGACAGATTCTTGAACAGAATGCCATCATTTCCCATGGCATACAGAATACGGGGCAATGGGAACATGGCACCCAACAGGCTGGTGCACAGCGCAAACACGGCTCCAATGGTCACAATCCATTTGATCGTATACCATTCCACGGAATCGAATGCTTTGGGGAAAGGTGCATCTGGATCTTGCAGATAGTAGGGCAACATCATGGTCAACACAGTGGACACTCCGAAGTATGCCAGGAATATGATAATTAGCGAGATCACAATGGCTAATGGAATGTTCCTCTTGGGATTAATTGCTTCCTCTCCCGTTGTGGCAATGCAATCAAAACCGACGAAGCCGAAGAAACACTTGGCTGCTCCGGCCATAACGCCAGCTATTCCAAAGGGCATAAATCCACCAGTGCCAGCCCACTCGGGCACCTCGCTTTCTGGTATGCGCCAGTAATCGGGATTTGCTAAACAAAACATAGAACAAAAATGTAATTATTATATTCACATCCTTTATATGGAATTTATAAATTCCATTTCACTTACCGTTCATGCCGCCAGCTACCAGTACAATTCCAATAGTAACCAAATTAACGCAGGTGAAAATATTATTCAGGAAACTGGACTCTTTAGCGCCAAAGGCAAGTAAGCCGGCCAAGAGCAGCACCATGCCAAAGGAGAGGAAGTCGGGATAATCGCCCAGAAAACTGACATTGATGTGCATCGATTCATTCAAGGCCTTGGACATGTTGTTATCGATCAGTGAGTCAAAGTAACCGCTCAAGCCACGCGCCACTGAAGCGGTACCAATCACATACTCCAATATCAAGTTCCATCCAATGGTGAAGGCAACAAATTCACCGATTGTAACATAACTGTAGACATAGGCACTGCCCGCTTTGGGTACACGTGCTGCAAATTCCGCATAACAAATGCCCGCAAAAGCCGACGCCACGGCAGCGATCAAGAATGATATGGTAACCGCTGGACCAGCAATATTATAGGCGACCTGACCGGCTAGAACGTAGACACCCAAACCCAAGGTACTGCCCACTCCCAGGGCTGTCAGATCGAACAGATTGAGCACTCGGGCCAGCTTCGATTCGCCCTCATTGACATCATCCGTCTTACGGCGCGTGAGGGAGTTCCAGATTTTTTTCGACATGACTGTAAATTAGAAAATCGAAAAGTTGAATATTAGTTGTATAAAATAATAAAGCTAAACTTCTTAGTATGATCTTCACAAATGAAACATTTAATTTAAAAAGGTTTAATCATTGGATTTAAAAATTGCAAATACAGAACCTGCATATTTGTGAGCCATACTTTCAAATGCAAACCATATTTAAGTAATATTATTATAAATACAAACTGATGATTTATTGAAATTACACCCTTATACCCGTATTGCATTTATAATTCTCTTTAGAAACATTATATTAATACTAGATATTGTCCAGGTCGTGTGATTCGTATGTTGCACTCAAATGCATATCTGATTTTCTTATCGCATTCCCTCAGAGCCCTCCATCTCTGGCGATAAGCTCAAGGTAAAAAGCTGTCTACAGCTCGCGCTTCAACTTTGTATTTTTTTTTATTCTACTATATCGCAACGAGTTTATTTTTAATGGGCCAACTCGAATCATTTGATATGCCGAACACGGCTGAAACAACAACTACAAAGATTAGTTTCCATACATAGTTGTAGTACTTCAAGACATACATACAATGTACACTATTAGTGGAAATGCTTTGAATTTATTATAGTTTAAATACATATATATGTATTTAACAGTTCCGCTTGATTTGTATTAGTAGTTGGTTTAGAAGTATAATTCATTTAAATGTGTTTTCATTTACAGCTAGTCTGAATTGTTCATTGTGCTGCTTTAGTCACTAATTCGTTTATCTTTGCTGTAGTACATTCACTTTTAAATGTTTGCTCGAACAAAAAAAACATAATTGTTTGCACACGAAGCTCATTTATTTTGTATATGTCCAATACATTTGAAGTCTGCCTTAAATTATCTGCAAAGTAAATAAGATGACTCCTCAAAATGTAAATGCAAATTTAACAAAATTTCTGAGTTGAATAGACTTTGAAACTGGTTTTGTTTGTTGCAAAAAGGTTGATATATTATAACTGCGTTCAGAAAAAACCCTTACTTAAATTCAGACCAAAATTACTTTTTAAAATTGACAAATTACAAATAAGAATATAATATGTATAAAATTTTAGATAATTTGTACATTATCATATTTCATAGGTTCTTAAAAAGAAATAAAAACTCTTTAAGTTAATCATTAACTTCTGCTTTTATTGATTAATTGATTATATTATTGATTTTATATTAATTGATTTTAAATGAACCTTATTCTAATCTATAAATAAAAGAAAGCAACTATATATTTTTCAAATACTACAAAGAAGTATTTACAATCCTTATACAGCTATTTTTTGTGCAGGCCTATAAATTGATATAAAATATAGCAAAACCAATAGAACAATAGAACAATACAGCACCTCGTCATGTTTTAGACATTTTAATAGCACCCTATAACACGAATATATCGATAAGTCCATTCAGTTAGTTATGGGTATAGCACGCGCCCTGCTGACTGTTTATCTAATCTGCTTTTATTGTTTCTGTACTCATTCGTGCGGATTAACCCATAACATTTGGTCCTTTCTCTTGATGTTTTATACAATTACTTAGATTTCTACGAAAGTTATAAAACTGTTATAAAACTGTCCATTACTACAAAATATTGTATAAATAATGTTAATCTATCATTGTTCATGGACAATTGAGCCATAAAGATCAAATAGTATTTCAATTTTAACACCTTAGATATTTTGAATGTCTAGCCATGTGAACTTGTGCATATACATAGAAACATAGGGTCTATATATGGCAGAGTTCCGTTATCTCTATGTTGAGCTGGCGTGTGATTAATGAGCGCATCTACTTAACTTTTCCCACGCAATTCAACTCATTGCGAAGGTCAATTGCCTCATTAAATATGTTATAGCTGTAGTTTTAGGTCAAATGCGTTGGGGGTATTATAGTAAACGAATTTGTACAGATCCAGTGATTACCGCTTGGAATATTGAAACGCATACGGTATATGCTAAACACGTGATGCACAAGGTTAACTCCATAACAGACATTTGCCTAAACAGGTGTATCGACGTATAAACAGCTGCTCGGAGTAGTCGTTAAAACAGATCGTACACACGTTAAATATTATGGGGGCTCATAAATGGAATCTTGAATTATATATATTACTTATAATCTCAGTTATACTCTGCTATAATTTTAAAATTATGTACAAAATTTTCGACTCTATTTTTGTTCTTAAGATTTGGACATTGTAGTATTCGTGCAGAAATTGCTTAAATGTTACACTCTTATTGAAGTTTCAATAATTTTATAAGCATATGATCTCATCCGTTAGCTGGTTTAATCTAGTTCTCAGATTGGGTCAAGTAAAAAAAAACAAGTTTAAAGCATTTAATTTATATATTTTAGTTTTATATTTGCGATTCGTCTTTTGTACTCCAAATACGCATTAAGAATCTATATTATTATTTCGAAAATATTGTAATTTTAAATTATAATTAATATGAGCAATTTATTCATTATTATTATTTCATGATTACTAAGAATCTATAGAGCTCATATTTAGTATATTTATATTGTAATTTCATAAATATTAATGATAATGTTTTAAATTTTTTTTTTTCAATATTGTATTTATAAAAAATTCGTATAAAAACCATTCAAATTTAAATTAATATCCCTTCCGCGTTTAGTTCATTATTAATACACACGCACATACACTTAATGAATTAGTCCTTTTAGTCCTTATTAAAAATTTGTATATATATTTCAAACTGTTTTACAACTTTCTCTTTCGCATCATAGTTTAAGTTGATTTTGTTTTAAAATTCACATACTTGTTTGGCTTTTCTTTGGTTGACTTCTGAGCAAAAAATATCACAAATTTTATTTCACGTTGCGCCGAGTGGCAATAATTTGAACGATTGTCGGGCGATTTTAGTAAAAGTTGCTAACACTTTCAATTGAACGGTAACACGAAGCTCAGCAAAAACTCAACGACCGCGCGCGACGCGCTCTAAAGTCGTTCTGATCGTGCGGCGTTGGCGTTGAAACGCTTAAAGCTTTTGCCTGGCTGCGGGCCAGTAAAAATAATAATAATAATACCAACAACAATAACAGTAACAACACATTGCTGAGGGCAACAACAATTTGTTAACAACTTTTTCTTAACGAAAGCGAACAAACCTACAGCCATGTTATACACGAAGCGTTGTAGTACTTTCCAGCTCTTCGGTTTCCAGTTAAAACCGATTCTCTTGCCCCGAGAACTTTACCAAGATTAGTGTTTTTTTTTCTGTTTTAGTTTAATCGTACGTTATTGATGGATTTGTAACAATATGTTGAACCAGGTAAGATAAGTGAAACTGAACTGATTAAACATATGCGACTATGCGCTCGTCACTTTGACGTCATTTTGCTGAGCATTTTCGGCCCGTACCTTACAATTTAAGTTCGAAACGGGTATCATGTTTCGATTAAAAATTTTAATTTTAAAAAATTTCAAATATTTTAATTTGAAATGTAGGTGTAACAATTTTCATTCAAATTAAACAGATAATTTTAAATAATTTAAAATTAATCATTTAACATAAAAGTTTAAAGACAATTTCAAAGAAATCAAAACACATTCTATAATTTAGATATGTAATATTTTAAAATAATCTCACTAAAAGACAAATTCAAATTCTATTATTTAGATATGCAAAATATTGAAAAATATTTTTAATGAGACAAGTATTTTTCATAAATGGTTAATGATTAATACTTTATGTATATTCCAGGATATGAAACCGAATAAAAATAACTTTCCAGTATCGGTTTTGGTATTACTAGACGTTTCGGATTCGTTCCTGAATTTTGTTTCGGTTACGGTTTCGGTTTCTTTCAAGGTTCAGTTATTAAAAATGAATCGGTTTTAACGGTTTCGATTTTGGTTTCATTCCTTGGTATATACTTTTATATTTTATAGGGTATTTGATAGTCGATTATTGACTAGCATAACTAATTACAATTTCTATAAGGTTCGATATTGTATGTTTCGCTCGTGCCATGGATCAGTCGTGCAGTGTTTTGGCCGTTCACATATCAGATAAATAACCTCGAGAGCTTGTCAAACACATTTACAACCCACTTGGACAGTTGTAACCAAGATCGTGTATGTATGTATGTTTGTAAGCATGAGTCTCTTATTGATAAGCGCCAGAAACATTCAAACACGTACGTCTATCCATAGCGAGGTTCAACTAATCCCCAACCACTTGAAACTCTTCAGTCTTGTTCAATATACAATAGCAAAATAAGTTTTAATGTGTTTATAGAGTCGTTAAAATGTCGTGTAACCTTATAGAATGAGGGCTAGTCGGTTGGACTTGTAATTGAGCCGACCAACAGTCTGGTTATTTACATATGTAGATATAGCCTCACCTTGACACAGTTAATAGAGGATTCAGTGGAATGGACGGGAGTTACATGCGTGTGAATTCTCGAATTTGTCTATATTTTAAACTTATACATCGGTTTAAGAATAATCGAAGCTGTAATCTTCATCATTAAAACATCCAAAAAACACTTTTTGAAGACTATTCCGTCATTATATACTAAATAATCATATTTAAATACATTTCGAATCAGTCGTAGAACAACAATATTTGTGGCAAAGCCCCGTATTTTTCCATTGGAACTCACAAACAAGCCATAGATACTTTAGCGAAATTTGATATCGACTAACAAAAATTTAAATACCTGTTGCAACAACATATAAACAACAAATAACAACATCCACTTGACCCAGAGATGCCTTAAAAATTGACTTCATCATTCAGCTAAAGGCCTCGAATACGATCAATGACTCGACAGAATTCTTTATGAAAAAATTCTCGAATGCAGAGCACCAAATAAAAGAAACAAAATAGAGTTTAAAGTTAAAGAATAAACAGAATAAAACAAACAACAAATGACAAAATACTAGGCAAGTGTGTAAAACAAATCACGCGACAAATGATTGCCAAAGCAAGTATCTAGGCCTACAACTGCACTGCAATAAATACCTGGTGACAAATAAAAACCTGTCAGACATTGAATTATATGTATTATATACTCTATCACTCTACTCTATAACTACAGAGATATCTCGAATTCATCATATTTGTTTTATTAGCATTTCTCAACTTGTAGTTGTAACGAATGTTGTAATAGTTTGCATTCTTTTTAGTGCACTCGAATCAGTATGCCACAGGTGGAAGCTGACGAGCATGAATCCAATATCTATAATATCAAATACGTATACATTTTATAGCAGAATTATTGTTTGAGCTTTTATTAGAGCCCCTATTGTGAATTCCATTCACAGATAATTTAAATGTTTCCTTGACGTCGTTAGGCCCATTGAGTAAGCCAAAGACGTCACCGACTCAATTTCTCTTTATCTGGACAATCAAATTTCAGATGTCTATTGAGTAGGTCTAATTAAATCGTTTCAATTATTCGCAAATATTTACAGTATTCATTGTCACCTTTTTAGACGGTTTTCGTAAATATTTTGACACCTTTTAGGAGGTGTCGAGGAGTCTCGAGTTTCGATTGACCGATCAATACATACATAGTTGCTCTACATACATAGTATAGTATTATATATAGTTGACGTATGATTGTCAATTTATAGGTGTACGAACACACGATAGGAAATCATATATTTAATATCCATTTAATTTATGGCTTTGTCGACTTTTTTGACGCACGAAAGCGTTGTAAACATTTGCAGTTCTGGGTTCTATAATTTATAATAGTGTCTAAATGAAATTACAAATTATATGTAATTTGAATTTGGGAAATAATATCCTTCTTTTCTCGTACTAAGCGTTTGTCTATATCTTTATCGATAAATTAAAGATCAGAAAAGTCATTAAATACAATACACAAAAGTAAAATCAAATGGATTATCAACATTTTTAGAATACTTTATTGAACTAACGCAAATACCTTAGGTTATTTGGCTTCGTGAATGCGCAAATTGTTATTGTTAGGTGCTTCATCTGGCGAGACATCTCAAGTATTATTGCTACACTCAGAGTCAGTACGGATGAAGCACGCGTTTGGCAAGTGCAAAGTCGGCCTCTGTGGTCTATAAAAGTTGATTCCCTTAATAACACCCCAACAATTAACGTAGACGCTATTCATCTATGAAACATTTGCCAGACTTTAAGATAAGGCATATTATTGCACATTATGACGTTTGGCAAACATAATTTCCATGTTTCCAGCGACAACGACTTGATAACAGATTTAGTCTGATTCTATTTTTTGTGCTTTCGTTTTAATTATCTTGAACTGTGCCTAGGCCGTGGCATTATCTGGGTATATGTCTCAGTCTAGTTTGATAATGGCAATACAAAGACATTTGTAATGGGTCTTGTTTTAGATAAAGTCTTGAGTAAGTAGTACTTTCTTCCCTTGGTTTGTCTTAGATTAAATCCAGAGGCGTACGCAGAATTCGAAAATAGGGTTCAAAAAGTTCACCAAATAAAATTAAAAATAAATTTGTATGCATTAAAGTAAACATAGTTTCAATGATAAATAAATTATTGTAATTTTATAGTACGTTATCTAACATATACCCTTTAATTTGGTGTACCTCTGTTCGCCTAGGCATATTATATTTATGATATGATGTATTCTCTGCAAATATTAGCTCGACTTTAGGCACGGGCGACTCGTGACGGGAATTTCTAATCGTATAATTTGCATAGCATATAGTTCAGGTGATTAAATTGTGATTACGGTAATTGTAGGGTTTTTTATTAATCATATTTAAGCTTGCACATTGATAAGAACGAAAAGGTGTTAAGTGACTTTTAAATATGAATAATATGTATAGAATTCGAGTTTGAGTTTAATTAAATAGATACATAGTTGCTCCTTCAAAATGAAGCAGTAATCATAAAAGTAAATCGAGGTTATCTAAACCTCTAAAAGAGCATTTCAGATTCGTCTTGTGGCACTCGTTAAATCCTAGTTTGTAAATTACAATGAACATTTTCTAAATGAAAATTGCCTCCTCATCATATTATTTATTAGAGTCACTGAACCCGAGATTGTTCAAATATCCATACAATATATACATATATATACATGAATTATTCTTTTTCTTATTTTTCGGGCCATTTAGAAAGTTTCAATTTGATGTTGTTTCTACTATATGTTGAAAATGTTTCTCTCAACTCTGTCAACGTTTACATTAATAACAAAAAATAAAATCATAAAACGAAAAAATGAAATAACAAAATTGAAATGAACTGTTGCCTAGTTGTAGTGGTAATGGCAGAGTTGTATGCCATCTATGGGTACTAGGTCGGGTGTATTTATAACAATGGGTTTTATTTTAATGCGGCTTGTTGAGTGCTCAGTGTGGCTTGCAAAATTGTTTGTGACTTTGAAGCACCGCTTGCGGTTGCAGTCTTTTACTCAGTCCCATTTGGGGGAGATGTAGATCTGCCCAGGTGGGAATGGGATAAAGGTTCTAGGGGTCGCGACATTTGCCTGCCGACTGTGAAAAAGTCAAAGGTACCTTGTGAGGGTTATTCAAGCGATTTAATTAGGAAATAAAAATAATATATTTGGTTTTCATGCGTTGAATAGAAGTAAAACAAAACATGATTCAAATAATACTGAAAAAGTGATTAAATGCTAGAAAAACCATTTGCAGTAATTATAGTATTCAGCGATAATACCATGTTTAAAATATTTGTGTATATATGCATTAGCTAATCACGTTGTACCTGATATCTTCATTTACAATGTAGTGTAGGCATTTATGGAGACCCAATAAAATACTTAACTAACGTCAAACATAACTTCATAATAATGTCTATTATAAGGTTTCCCACGGCTTCATCCTCAACAAGGCTTATTATTATCATTATCAGCTAATGGATTTTATCAAGTATATACATATATAATATTTACAAAAAACGACACTTCAGCTGGCATTAATGAATCGTTCTCAAATTCCTTGAAAGAAGGCAGCCGATAAGAATAAAATTTAGGTAAACCACTAATGAAATCGTTCAAAATCAAAATCATATTTAATCGTGTCCAGATAATTTAAGATTACATTTAATCTATTTGCGAAATTGAAATTTAAACCCGCTCAAGCAGCTGTTGCCAGGTGACAGTTCCTTTGGACACACTTCAATTACAATTGACTTTTTATAAAGCTATCAGACATAAGTGTGCCCGACCACTGAGACGCTAAATACTTGGAAATATTTATATGCCATAAATACTACACGAGATTGCTTAATGCTAAAAAAAAGAATTGACAGAATATATATTTATCTAAAGGGAATTCAATTTAGCGCTACGTTATATAAAGTGTCTGTTTATTAGAATATCCAGTGTAGCATACGATTGAAGTCGACTATAGTGTATCCTTTAAGCTTGTTTAATCTATTAAGGATTTTTTTATAAATTTGATATTCCCTTAGTTTCTATTAAGTATAACTGAAATAACAAAATTTAGCGCTCTGTATATACTCTGATTTATTTGCATATACCCTATTTGTTTTGATTAGTTGTACTTTTAAAGCATTGAACCGACGACCTTCACCACTTCTAACACGGTTAAATATATTTCCGCTAAAAAAGGTAAAAAAAAAATCAAAAAATTATTGGAGAATGGAAAATGGGCAAACATTTTGCTCATAAAGTCAGAATGATGTCATAGAGACACACAAGAAAAAAATATATATATTTAATATGAACTCAAAACAAAATAAAAATATGTTTAAACAAAAACGAAAAGAAAGTAGCACAAAACAAAGTGCGAGATATTAAAAAATAAAAAGATTTTATGACAGTAAAGTTTCCAGAATTTTTCAGTCACTATAAAAACAATAACAGAATTCACCTTCTTCGCAAATTTATTTATAATTTTATACACTTTAAAGATCTTATTATTTATTTCGATTTAAACACGTACGATACAGACACGACAATGCATTTGCCACAAATAATTTCACATATTGTTGAACATATTGGTTTTATACATTTTATATAGAGCTCTAAAGAGAGTTGTGTGACGAAACTGGAAAAAAGGAAACAGTGCTTACTTACTTAATTTATTTAACATTCACGTTTTGTTAACAATTTTTACATTTTATTCGATCACCCAAACACACACACTCACAAACTCTCGAAATTAACTCCTCACACACTTTAATCAGTTTTCAGTTTTCAGATTTCAGTTTTCAGTTTTAATCTCTTGATTCTCTTGTTAAGCGCGAATCCAAAAAGCAAACGTAATAAAAATAAACGATCAAAGAGGAGCTGCTAATAAGTGTGTAAGAAAACGAAACAAAACAAAACATACCGAACAGTAGGGATGGTGACTGGCTATACGAAAACAGTGCATAGTTACCTATGGTTTTGTATTCGGTGAAGTACAGTATATTTAAAATTTGTTATATTTTAAAATGGATATGTAGTGTTAACATATGTGTGTATACATATGTTTTTACTGATTCAAAACAAATCCATGGCCTTAACAAGTGAATCAGCTAATAGCGGAGTCTCTATCTGGTTCTCTTTATATTTTTGTTTCTATTTTGATTCTGATTTTGGTGCCGATTTAAATCAGTTTCTAATTGTGAATAACAGTGCAAGAAGTATGAAAAATGTGTGCAGTTGTTCTCTCTTGCTATCGTGATCGGCTACCCTTTACAGAAAGTGAATAAGAGTATTATGACTGACAAACTTATGCAAAACCAACTGAATATATAATAATATAATATGTATTACGTATTATATTGATTTTAAAATATCATGTTTCAAATGAAAGTACGAAAATCTATTAGGTATTTTAATTCAAATAATTATTTACTATAATACATGCCTGTGCAAATTTATATCAACTTTTAAAAAGGCTTTCTTTGATCATCTATTTGAGAAGTTTTCAGGTTCTTCCTTTACTTCTCTTTAAATTATGACTATTTTTGCGTAGTAATGGATTAGAAAAATTAAAATTCTTAAACAGAAACTGTTAGCGTGCCATTCGTAGAAGTCAGAAAATGCAATAATGTTAGCTTATATAGAGATCACATCACATATCTACGTGTGAATGTGAATATAATGTGAATGAATGTCCGACTAACAGTCTGTCAAAGTGAGATCTGTCGGGCTGATAAATCGACAGTCCGACAGTCTGAGAGTACGATAGTCTGAAGATCGGATGGTCTGACAGTCTATCAACCTGAAAATTCGTCAGTGCAACAGTCTGAAAATTCTGGCAATCTGAAAGTATGACAGTCCGATAGACTGACTTTGACTCTATTATAGAGGGGTATACAGTTCAGGTAGTACATTTTTAAAATATTATAACTAAATAATGTATGAACAGGTACTCACATCTTGTTCTGTAGAGATGAGTGAAAATTGATATAAAAATAAATTATTAAATTTTTACACATGTGAATAATAAAACGCAATATTTATGTCCTTAGCTAAAACTGATAATCAAATCATTAGTTTATTGTGATATTTACACAAATTGCCTACTAAACGATGAACCCGAGAATATGTTTGCAAATCACATAAATAATACAAATAACGTGATTAAATGTGATTGTGTGGATAGTACTGAAACAAAACTTTGTAATAATAATATAAAGAAATTAAACTGTGACTCATAAATGCAATTGTGTATGGGGCTAAGATAAGTCAGTTCCCAGAATGCAGTAGTGAAAACCACATACCATCTATAAGGTAAACGTGTCAAAGCGCAGACAATTCTCTATGCATATATATGTATAACTATAATTGTGAAAATATTAATGCATTCATTCAATGGATCATCTTCTAATTATAAGAACTTGTCTTAAAATAAATGTAAATAAAACAAGTTGTAATTTAAAAACTCATTTATTTTCCCATGCTGTAGACTTAAATTATGTATGGGCGGTATGTCTACGCTTTTCCAAGGTAAACGGGTTAAGGCTATCACGTGTACGGAAAACCTGGTCATAGAAAATCCCAACAAGCCGTACTTAAACTCGTTGGCTATCAAATGAAAATAAAACATTGATTTAAAGTCATTGATAGGTCAAAAATATACCCTACAATAAGAGTTTATAGGGGTTAAAAGACATTGTATTTACAGAAGTTACTAAATATTGAAAAGTTATTCTTATTAGTTATTAACTCTTTTAGTTAATACATATTAAAGATGAATATACAATATATATATATAGAGAAGGTACAAACTTTCAAAAAAGGTACATATATCATTTAAGTATTTTTGCATTATATATTATTATATATTCTTTGTAGTGTTTACTAGCTAACTTTTAAATGAGAAGAGAACTTTGTATAAAAGTATTTGACAAATGTCAAACCAATTTATAAAGATTAAAAAAAGAGAGGAATTTCTGGATAGAAACGCATATTCATGAGATATTAAATATCTACTATTCATATATGTATATAATTTAAGTGTTTATATATTATACATTATAATATATTTCATTTGGTACTTTGTACTTTCAATAGTTGAAAAAAATGAACTTGTTTTTTCACAAATACTGTAGAACCTACAACATCATTAACACCCCAATGAGCCGGCAGATGATGATGAACCAAGTGCACAAACCACTCAGGGACAGCCCCAGATTTCGTATAGGCAATCAACTAATTGGAAAGCAGCTAATGCGTAAATTCATATAAAATAATTGCATTGTATTTTATGAGGCTGTGCAAACAAAAGTTAAATGTATCATGTCAAGTGTCAAAAAAGAGTGGATGGGTATGCCACAAACTGTGTCTGGCGTCTATCTTTCTGTTTGCGGCGTCTATCGGATTAACAATTTTCAATTTTACCGGAAATTATTTGCCGTCTGTTGTTTTGTTTGCTTTGATAAATGAAACAAAAACAAAATAACAGCAACAGAAATGCATTTTAAAAAAAATGGTTGCTTATATTTGTGGTTGATTCTTTTGTCAAATAGAAATCATTTTTATTAATAACATGTCATGCGAGTTATACAATATAAATAAATAATTAAATAAAGCTAAATTATCATAAACCAAAAGTAAATAAATTAAAATATGTGCAGCTAATTACGGCCGAAAAAAAAGCAAGGGCACACGCAGAGAAAAAAAAATATTGCGGTTAATTTTATTAAATATGCATGTCATTTTATCTAATTATTACAATTTTGTATTCAAAATTAATACTAAGTTATAATAGCTAGATTATTGAACTTTTATTAAATCAATATTTTAAATACTTAGACCATTTCGAAAGATATATCTTTTAGAATGTTGTCATACTTTAATGCTATTGAAAGTTGTAACATCATCATTTATCCTTTAACATATCGATAGGTACGAATACATCGATGTTCTTCATGTCATTGTTTAAATTATTTTTCAATAGCAATTTAATTTTATTTAATCCATTACTATTATCTATTGGAATAAATGTAACAGTTTTATTTTGAAAATTTTCTTCGAGCATTATGAACCCTTAATATACGCGCTTCTTCCGACAATCGGAATAAATAAATAAATTATTAGGAATTTTATTTTAAACCTGCTAATTGCAATTTTATCGACAACCACGCCCTTTTTTCTCAACTCACTAACTGAATTGTTTAATACAAATTTTAATTTTTTTATTAAACCCAAACGAAGTGCTAATTGATCTGGCATGCCGCAGACTAATTTTAATAAATCTCATCTGGAATATAAATAAAGAATTCTTAATTTAATAAAATTTAATTTTGTATCATTTATGTATTTAATTTGTTAAAATACACACCCTTTTTATTCATATGTTAAAAATTAAATACCAAACGTTGCTTTCTTTTCCTTCTATCTTTCTTCTCTTTCTCGCATGAATTATATTATGCCTTACTACATTTTCTTCACTCATTTTCGTCATTATTTCTTTAATGTTAGAATAAATTATTTTAATTAATATTGTATTAATTAATAGCTTCTGTTAGGTATATACTATATGTAAGTACATGTTAATCATTTTGACTATTGTGTATTTCCCTTTAGCAGCTTGTTTTATTTTAACATAGAATCAATATCAGCCTAAATCTAGTTCAAACTCAATATTTAGATTTATTAAACTTATGTTTTAGTTGACCTCATTGAAATAATTTGATGGAATAAATTTAGATTTTGATTGTCTAATAAACTAAAACAATTATAGAGATTGTCTAAAATGAACGTGCAAACAAATGATTTAACAATCATTGTGCACAATTACCTACAATAATCATATAATATATTATATATAATTACATTAATTCAAATTGTGTAATTGATCTAAACTTGAACTGTGTGCTATAACCACCCAGAAATCTATCAAAAAAGGGGGTTTCTGGGCATTTCTAATATGCACAAATGTATTAGAATTTTGAATAAATATATATGGCACTCTATAATGTCAATAGTTGCCCACTAGGTTAGTAATTAGTGAGTTATTTTAAATGAGAAATTATTGTATTTTGTTATGTATAGGCGGTTTGCCAGAAACTTGTTAGAAAATGCAAATAAGCCAAGTTATGACGACGAGCATCAATGAAAAACGCCCAGGAAAATATCCAGCTCACAAAAACTACTTGCTTGGCCTGAAGGCAGTCTCTAGCTCTCTCCTTCTTTTAGTTCCTTTTGGGCACTTTGGCCTGGTGGTCGGATATTTTGAAGGTCTGATGGTCTCGTTGTCTTAGAACAGCCCATAACTGCCTAACAAGTGATTAGCCACAGCCAAAACTTTCATTTGCTTTTGCAGCATCAAAAACTTGCCTTGCCTCAAAATTATACAGCACAGTCTAAGGCGTATTTCTCGGGAATAAATTATTAGGCGAGCTACAAATTTTTCGGTTTAGTTTAGATTTCCCTTTATACCCTGTCTCCATGCCTAACTTGCTCTGGGCGTTTTAATGAAAATGCTGTCTGCATACATTTTCTAATGAAACGAAACATGAATTGCTGCGAAAGTGAGTGAAAATGTGGTCTATACAGAGAAAATTCGCTTTATAAATATATATAAAATAATTTTAAATAAAAGCAATATTTTAGGGTATTTTTTAAGTATTTTTTCAGTACTTGATACATAATTTAATATACATGCGTACATTTATAAAAACAAGGAACAAGAAAAATCTGTAGAAATTATTGTATTATTATATTTTTTTGTTTTTTAACATAATTATTATTTTATTTTAATTTTTTATTTTTTTTTTTGGTTTCAGTGTACTTTTCCTAATGATATGAGAAAAACTCAGACCCAATGGCAACAATTTCTGTCACTCTGCTACTAAGCTGCAATTAGACCCATGCTAATTGCAGCCAATTGTCGCTGGCTTGCTCTACTTCTACACTTTGATATATATTATTCTTCATTCAATTCACAGCTCACATTGCCGAGCATCGGGTCTAGGTCTAGGTGTCTGTCTAGCTATATACGGAAGAGTTACGTGATAGGTAAGCTTCATTAATTAGTTCGGATAAAAAACATTTACTGCGAGTGTTTAAAATGGATTTCCTTACTTCCTCTCTTTGTTTCTATTTATAAATTTATCTATTTTTACCTTTACAAATAAAAATATGTGAATTATATTAACTATAGAAATATTTTAAGAATTTTTTATAGATTATTAGAAAAGTTGCTATTGATCACTACTAATATAGCGTATCAAGCTGTAACCTAATCTTATTATTATAAAATTTTGAATGTATTATATGTAAGTTTATTTTGATATTATTATATAGAAATTATTACTTTATAATAATTGATCTAAATTCTATTGAAATTCTACAATATCAATAATTTAAAAATTAAAATATTGGTTTATGCTCACACAATTCTGATTTGTCATATTTGCGTTTTTTAAAAAAAATTATATATAGAGTATATAGAACATATCAAAAGTAAAATCTTATTTAACGTTATTATACTTCAACAAGTTGCTCGCCTAATAAAAGCCCATAAAAAACGCTCTAACAATTTGAGAACTTTCTGTAGTTCTTAAAACTCGAGTGGTTTTTTTTATTGTTCATGGTATGTGTGTATATTCGGATATATCCGATTTTATGAATGATGTTTGTGCAGTTGAACATGGTCATAACCAGTTCATAACTCGTTTTTGGCAGTGTCATTGACGTTCAGTTAATATCATATAAACAAATTTTATATGGCTTCAACAAAAAAATAAAAAACAAAATCAAGACAAAAAATATAAAATAACATAAACTATATGACGTTGCGAAAATTGTCTATCGCAGAATAAGAATAGAATTAAAGAATTTAAAGAAAAATATATAGATGCACAGCAGATCAAACAGAATATCGACTTTGGGTTAGTAATAGAATTAAATACCTATATTGAGGTAAAATGAATGAACATGCAATTACACCATATATTATTATATTTTACAACTTTATAATTTACAAAATACAATTAAATATTAATAAATAATTAGTTTCTTTTTTTATTATTCATTTATTATATTTATTATTTGTGTGTAGGTCTATTATTTATTACTATTATTAAAAGTATAACTGAAGAAAAAAACTTTAAAACAGTAAAGAATTTCAAATAAAATATATGTGACAAAACACAAATAGTGCGTTATATGTAAATTTTTCATTTTGGTATCCAATTGTGGAGGATTGGGGCTAGATATTCAAAATGTAAAAATGACAGTAGATGTATAATGTGAATGTGCACATATATGCCAAAGCTGAACTTTCTATCTTTAAAATTGCACCAGTTATTCCTATTTTTAGTTTTTGGGGATACAACAGTGGGATCAGGTATCCAAATGCGAATATTCACCTATAAACTTTAAACTTGCGCTCATTATGGCGGGTTTAAAAAAGATCACTCTTGACAATAACTATTATACACATTCGTATAACACACGCACACACCCCTGTATAACAGTGTATATTCTGCACTTTATGAATAACAATTTGAGAGCGTCTTTAGAACAGATTGAGTCTGAATGTTTGAA
The DNA here is from genome assembly GCA_037040025.1 of Sphaerogastrella javana. NCBI lineage: Eukaryota > Metazoa > Arthropoda > Insecta > Diptera > Drosophilidae > Sphaerogastrella > Sphaerogastrella javana. The sequence goes on along the minus strand of JBANCZ010001446.1, from coordinate 2,827 downwards.
AACAATTCACAAATTGCACTTGACCTACCTGCCAATCAGTTAGACGTGTCTATTGTAATTACTGTTATTATAATTAATAACAAATTTTTGACAACACAAATCAAAAAACACCTATAAAATTATAAATTAGAGGCACACCGCATTTGTCGAATGCTGGCGATGAACTCGCCCGAGACGCAGACAAAAGGTTCGTCAAGTTCAGCAAGCAGAGGCAAAATGACAAGAATTAACTACGAATAACACATAACAACAATCACAACAATCCGAACAACAACAACAGTAATTACAGCAACAACAATAGCAACTATTATTCACAAAAACAAAGACAGAAACATTTCATAATTAAGCACATAGTTGTAGAAACTGTAAAAAGTATTCAAACTGGTCGTAGCTGCAATGCGCTGCAAACAATTGAACAAGAAATGAGCAATAAATGAATATAAATATTCGATATATGTATCTGAATGTATGTACGATGTATGTATGTATGAATGTATTTGTGTATGTATGTTTGTATGTATAGTATAGTATAGTTTAGCTTGTCATAGAACTTAAAAAAGTTGAAATTATTGCATGTGCCTTGTCATTGAATACAGAAAAGTTGAATGAACTTCTAAACAAAAACAAAAAATATTTGAAATTTATTTGAATGGCATGCAACCATCTCGTTGCAATGTTTAATTCCAAAAGTCATTGATAAATACATTTCCCAGGATTATTATAAAAAATCAAGCCACTCATCCAATGGAAATGTAAATACATCAAATTCGCAACGAATATTTTCTTCTTTCTAATTCAGCCTTAATATCATATGAATATCTATAATACTCCTGATTCATATCGATGAGAACATTCTTCTTTCTTTTATAAATAAATAAGTATATTTATAGTGTATATTGTATTCCTTTATATAGACTTATATAAGGGCTAATATGAAATACAAAAATTGATTATACATTTGAATGCCTTGAGTTTATTACGATGTTAACACCGAATAACTAAAATTCTACTTATGTTTTAGCGTATTTTAAACAAAAATAATAAGAGCAGCAAACTTATCGACAATTCTTTTGCTTAGAAAAAGTAGTTAAATCTACATACATTTAGTATATACTAGTATGTGGATGTCTATAGAGGTAAACAACGCTTCGAATGAACCATTAATTGTTGTTGAATGCTCAGCTCAGACGTCTGGTATGCAAATGAATCGGAGCGTTGCGCATTGGATATGATAGATGTTGATTTAGGTTGCAGCTGGGATTACATGGCGAACTGGGTGCGATGCTTGGAGGTAGATGGTAGCATGGCTGGCGGCTGTGACACCTGTTGACCGTCGGCTGCAGATTTATTGCCCTGCTTTTGATAGACCAAACCGGCTACTCCGGGTATGGTATTGCAGCCGACGCAGGCATGAAGCGTCTCATGTATGAATATATCACAGTCAATGCAAAAGAATTGCTTACAGTAGCCGCACTTGAAGACGTTCTTATCCGTCTGAGCATTGAGCACTTTAATGCAACCGTAGCATTTGCGTAGGCTACCACAATCAGGCGCTGCTGGTGGCACAGATTCGTACGGCAGCTCCTCAAAATTGGGCACTGGGAACAGATGGTGATATGAGCGTGCCAGATGTGGGGCAGAGACAAGCGTTAGACCGCAGCATTGACACTCAACGGGCAGCTCACAGTATTTACTGTTGCACTGCGGGCAATGGTGTCCCGTGGTGGAGAGTTCGCTGGGCTCGTCCGTGCTCTCAATGTGGCACATGCACATGGACAGCGGCGCATCCTTGCCATCGGCTTCATCCTTGCTGTGTGGAAAACCCATGCGTATTAGCGAATTATCCTGTGTTTTGGCTGCTGGCGGCGGATCCACCTGCGACAGTAGCTGATCACGATAGTGAGCATCATCCAGCACAGCGCCAAATGTGCCCATGGTTTGTTGCGTTAAATAGCGGCAAACGTGTATCTCCGCTGATAGCGAGATAACCGAACAGCGTATACGCTCCTTCTTCAGCTCATCAATTGTTTGATTTATGTCCACCGGATCACAGGTTGTCAGCGAACCCATTATTATAACAATCTCGCGTGAAGCATGCGATGGCACTACTTTGAGCGTTTTCAGCGCCAGATCCAGACCATTCTGCAGCGAAGGTTCACTTGTCAAGGAAACGTTGTTTAGCCTAAAACATATACATTAATATAGACATACTAAAGCTGCTCAGGTCATAGCTCACCCTTCAAGGGCTTTCAGATGCACACGCGATGTACCAGTAAGCTCGGTGATTTTCTCCGCTCGCTTGGCTTTTAATGCGATGATGCCGAGCTGACTTATAGGATTTTGATCGAAGAACTCTTCAATGAAGATCTCCAGCAGCTTCAGCGTGCACAACAGTCGGGTGGGCTTTAAATCTGGCACATTCATTGACTCGCTACAATCCAGAATAATGAACAAGTGCCGCATCATGCCCAGACGATTCTGTTTTGTCTTCTCCGCCTGCCGCTTGCGCTTGGCCTTCTGTATCAGATCGGCTATGGCACCGTCCAGTAACCCATCGTCATCCTCCTTGATGGCTTCCCTATTGAAGTGAAGTTCTAGCACGAGTCATACATAAAGCGCACTACGCCGCTTACCATGTCTTCTCGTAGCCCGTCTCCCAGCGATATTCCTTCTGATCGTCTTGCTCATCGTCGGCCATTCTGGTTGTCTATTTTGATTTAAAAACAAACCTCTCAAAATATTCCACGCGCACCAGTAGTGACAGAAAGCCGGCACTCAAAAAAGTGTGGACACAGTATGAAGTGAAAAATTAGCAGCTGTGTTGTGC
>JBANCZ010001445.1:0-21661 GCA_037040025.1 Sphaerogastrella javana | reverse complement strand
CCCACGGGAACCTCTCGCTATTACAACAAAGATGGAGAACTTTCCGCCGAAGCTGCACTTCGCTCACGTACGAGTCAGGCAATCTGATGGCTAAGCGAGTGATGCACTGGGGAAGCATCCAGCCTCCGCCTGAACGGTACAGAGCGTTCATGGATGGCGAGCTCACGGTGGAAGACCTGGACGACGAGGAAGTGCGCCGAATGCAGCTCCGCAACGAGCGCGGCACCTTCCAAGGGCGTCCGCCGGTCTCGTTGCCCCGCGAGTTCATCATGGCCATGCAGGTCGAGCAGCAGCGCAGGTTCAACAACTGGATCCGCGAAGCAGTACCGATCGCGCAGGAGACCGTGCTGGAGCTCATGAAGAACAAGAACCTGAAGCCGGGCGACGCAACCCGGCTGAAGGCCGCTCAGGAGGTTCTGGAGCGGTTCGCAGGCAAGACCCCTGACCGAGTTGAGGTCAAGGCCGAAGTGTCCATCTATGACGAGTCCACCGACGCCATGTTGGTTGACGATCTCGACGAGGAGATAGCCCAAATTGAAGAATAAGAACCAGCCCAAACCTGCAGCGATCACGTGCGACGAGTGCGGAGTACCGATGCAACTCATCCGCGTTGACGACGCAGTGTTCTGGGCGCACGACAACGGCAAGGTGGCTTGCCAGATCGAGGAGACGAACTGATGAAGACACGCTTGTCGGTGGAGATGGCCGCAACCGAAGGACAGACCATCCTGATCCAGCCGGAGGCGGGCATGGGTGTGCTGACCATCCGGGTGACGGCGCTGGGCGTTGAGAGCATGGAGGACGTGCGGGAGCTGCTCCAGTCCATCCTCGACATGTCCGACCCCGGCCAAGGTCAGCCCGAGGTGCAGGACGAACGAGGCTTCCCCGACCCACGGGTGCGCACCAAGGCTGGCCCCGTGCCGACTCCGCCATGGGAGATGGGCAAGCAGACCGGGGCGCAGCCGGACCCCGAGCCGCCCAAGGCCAAGCCGTTCCGACCTGGAGCGGCCCAGTGAGCGCCGAACAGCGGAAGCAGCACGCACTGCAGCGCCGCATCGAGATGAACGAGGCCATCCAGGCTTACGCCGAGGCGCTGTGGGACCTCCACGAAGACAACGCGGGGCAGAACGTCATCGGCGACTCGGTGGTCATTGCGCACTTCACGCCGGTGGACCGAGCCGTGCAGGACAACATGGGCGAGTTCCTCGCATCGCCGCAGTACATCATGCTCACGCCGCGCACGCTTCCGTTCCACGCCATCGAGGGGCTATTGGCCCAGGGGCAGAAGCTGGCCGACGAGGAGCAGGAGCTGAGCTATGCCGACATGTACCCCGAGGACGAGCCGGACGGCGACCGGTAAGATCAACCCGACGAAGAGGAGCGAACAGATGAGCGACAACGAGAGCATGAAGCGAACCATGCAGCTGGTCTACATCGTGGGTGCAGCCCGGCATGACGCCCAGAAGGCAGGCAAGACCGACCAGCTGCAGGCGGAGCTGATGCCCCGTGTCGCGCAGTTCCGCAAGGACGGCCTGACCGCGCCGCTCGTCGAGGGAGTCAAGCTCGTGCTCGGCCACGAGTGGGCACCGACCGGCGAGTTCGCAACGGCTCTGGAGAAGCTCAATGGCTAAGCGGCTGTCGATGGCTCGGCTGTTCGATCGGATCGGATACAACCCGCACCCGGCACAGCGGATGATCCACTCGGCGCAGCTGAGCCATCGCTTCCAGGTTGTGTGCGCAGGGCGACGCACGGGCAAGAGCTTCCTCGGTGGGCACCGGCTCACCCTGGAGGCCATCCGGGCCAAGTACCGCCAGGGCGAGCTGGAGCCGCATGGACGGCGCGCCGAGTTCTGGATCGTCGGGCCGGAGTATTCCGACGCGGAGAAGGAGTTCCGCGTTCTGTACGACGACCTGACCAAGCTCGACGCGCCGTTCGACCGCCCCGGGACGTACAACGACCCGATCGGCGGCAACATGCACCTCAGCCTGTACGGCGGGCGGTTCCAGGTGCACGCCAAGAGCGCCAAGTACCCCAAGACCTTGGTGGGCGAAGCCCTCGAAGGCGTGGAGCTCGTGGAGGCGGCGAAGCTCAAGCCGTCCATCTGGACCAAGTTCGTTCGCCCGACGCTGGCCGACTACCGCGGCTGGGCGCTGATGTCGTCCACCCCGGAGGGCAAGAACTGGTTCTACGACCAGTACCGCCGCGGCCAGTCCACTCTGGAGCAGGACGAGAGCTGGTGGTCCATCCGCATGCCGAGCTGGGTCAACCCGCACGTCTATCCGCTGGGCATGCACGACCCCGAGATCATGGACCTCCGCGCCGACATGTCCGAGGAGAAGTTCAAGCAGGAGATCGGCGCGGAGTTCACGGAGTTCGTGGGCCGCGTGTTCAAGGGTTACGACGAGGATGTGCACGTCGGCGACTTCCCATACGATCCGCGTTGGCCCCTGGTCGTCGCAGCGGACTACGGCTACACCAACCCGAACGTTCTGCTGTTCATCCAGTACGACGTGTTCGACAACGTGTGGGTCTGCGCGGAGTACTACCGCAGCGGGCTCAACCCGGAGGAGCTGGTCCGCGACCTACAGGAAGACCCGAAGCTGAGCCAGCTGCTGCGACGGGCCACGGACCTGTACCCTGACCCCGAGGATCCGGGCACGACCAGCCTGCTCGCTGACAAGTTCCGCCTGCGGGTCAACGGTGGCACCGGTGGACTTCTGAACGACCGACTGAACCTGATCCGTCGCTGGCTCAAGCCGGTCAACCCGGATCTGCCCGAGGACCACCCCGAGTGGAAGCCGCGGATGCACATCGACCAGTCGTGCGTGCACCTGGACCGCGAGATGCAGGACTACCGCTACCCCGAGTCCAAGCAGGAAGCGGGCAGCGAGAACCCCGAGAAGCCGATGAAGAAGGACGACCACACCCCGGAGGCCCTCGGGCGGTTCTTCGCGGGCAAGTACAAGCACGTGGAGGGCACCAAGCGCCGCGCCCGTGTGAAGGCCAGCACCATGGCCAGGTAAGATTGACCGAGACTTGAAGGAGACATCATGGTAGACGTGACGATCAAGACGCCATATGCATCGGCCATGCCGTACCTGGCGGAGATCCCGACCGACGTAGACGAGTACAACGCGCAGCGCATCGGCGCGTACAATCTGTACGACGACCTGTACGGCACCGACCCGGACCAGATCCGCTCCATGATGCGCGTCGGCGAGGATGACGTGCCCGTGTTCATGCCGCTGGCTCAGTCCATTGTGGACACCATGGCGCGGTTCGTCGGCAAGAGCTGGCGCTACAGCATCCTCCCGAGCACCGGCACCGAATCCGAGCAGGCCGCAGCCAAGGAGGCATTCGCCAAGCTGTTCAACCGCGAGCGGATCAAGGCCAAGTTCACCTCCATGAAGCCAGAGCTGATCCGCCGGGGTGACGCAGTCTGGTACATCCAGGGCGACCCCGAGCGACCCGAGGGCCGACGTCTGTCGGTGACGACCATCGACCCGCGCACCTACTTCCCGCTGACTGCGCCGGACGACCCGGACCAGATCGTGGGGTGCCGACTCGTGGACGAGTTCCTGCTCGACACCGGCTCCGGCGAGGACGAGGTTGTGACCAAGGTGCAGACCTGGCTCAAGCCCGAGTCGCCCGACCACCCGCAGGAGAACGGCGAGTTCATCGCGTACTCGCAGGAGCTGTACGAGCTCGGCACCTTCGGCGACGATGACGCGGACCCTGTGCAGATCCCGATCCCGCTGGAGGTTCTGGACGGGATCAGCGCTCTGCCGCTGTACCACATCAAGAACCGCGAGCAGTCGCAGAATCCGTTCGGCCGGAGCGACCTGGCCGGGCTGGAGTCGCTGGTCAGCGGCACGTCGCAGACGCTCACCGACGAAGACACCGCTCTGGCGCTCCAGGGGCTCGGAATGTTCGTTACGGACTCCGACGCACCCGTTGACGAGGCCGGGGTCGAGACGGACTGGGTGCTCGGGCCGGGCCGGGTCGTGGAGATCGGGGATGGCAAGAAGTTCGAGCGCGTGTCGGGTGTGGCATCCGTCGAGGCATCGCAGCAGCACGCGGAGTTCCTGGAGAACCGCGCCTACCGCTCGCTCGGCATCTCGGACGTGGCGACCGGCGTGAACGTGGACGGAATGGCTGGCTCGTTCAGCGGAGTTGCGCTGGCCATCCGCCTGCAGCCCATGATGGACGCGGCAGACCAGAAGGACGAAGCGATCAACTCCGTCATGACCCGCATGTTCCACGACCTGAAGGAGTGGTTCCAGGTCTACGAGTCGATCAACCTCGGCGAAGTCGTCATCGAGTCGTGGTCGTCCAGCGGTGACCGGCTTCCGTTCGACCGGCAGCAGGCCTGGAGCGAGCTGATGGACGGCTATGCGTCCGGCGTGTTCTCGCTGCGGTACGTGCAGGACCAGCTCGTGGAGCGCTTCGGCTACGACTTCGAATACCCGCTGGAGGAGGGCTCGGCGGAGCCCGAGGTCCGGAACGACCTGGAGGAAGCCCGCACCGACTGGTTCAACCGCCAGCTGCTGTCGCCCGAGGGCCAGGACATGGCCATGACCGCACGTTTGGCCGCTGAGAATGGCTAGAACCCCGCTCTCGTGGCAGAAGGCCACACAGGAGGCCATCTTCCGCGACATCCGGCAGGTGCTCAACGACGCAGCCCGTGAGATCGAGCGCGAGCTCAATGAGAAGTTTGGAGATGGCATTGGGGAAGCGATCCGACGCGCCGATGCGGAGGCCATCCTCCGTGCGACCCGCGAGCACCTGCGCCGGGACTGGCGCGACATCCAAGACATCATCCAACAGGGACGCCGGACTGCTGCGATGGATGCGGCTCGTGCATACTACGATCAGCTGGAGGGGCCGCTGAAGGATCTGCTCGGCGGCGACGGATTCGAGAACATGGTCGAGGCGCAAGCCACCCGCGCTGCGTCCACCATTGACACCGTCGTCGCCCGGGCCACGGCCTCCCGGCGCAACCTCAGCAGCCAGGTGTGGCGCTCGGAGGCCATCGGCAACGGCTGGCTCAACTCCCGCGTGAACCAGGCGCTAGCGCGCGGCTGGGACGCCCGGCGTCTGGCCCGCGAGGTCCGGTCCATGATCAACCCGAACGTGCCCGGCGGAGTCAGCTACGCGGCGATGCGACTCGGCCGCACTGAGATCAACAACGCCTTCCATGCACAGACTATCCAGGCCATGCAGATGAGCGGAGTTGTGGACGAGGTTGAGTGGAATCTGTCCGGGAGCCATCCGCCCGGCTCGAAGTGCCTCTGCGAGCAGTACGCCGAGCAGAAGGTATTCCCGATTGACCAGATCCCCGACAAGCCGCACCCGCACTGCTTCTGCTATCTGACCGCGGTGCTGCCAACCCTGGACGAGCTGGAGGCTGCGCTGGAGCGGGGCGACTTCGACGTTCCGGAGGGCAGCTTCAGCTACGACCCGGCGGAGGCACCATCGCAGATCTTCCCCGGGCTCACCAAGGCGCAGGAGGACGCCGTTGCGCGGTACACCGCGAACTCGTTCGACCTCAACGAGAAGCTGCGCCGCGGAGGCGGAGAGGGCGACCCCGAGGTTGCGCTCATCGACGCAGCCATCGAGAACTCACCACTGCCACGGAGGACGCAGGTCCAGCGCCTGATCACCGGCGACGCATCTCGCCACGCGCTCAGTATGGAGAAGAACAACCGCAACTACTCCGACGCGGCATACATGTCCACGCAGCGCAAGGGTCATTTGTCGATTGAGGAGCTGATCGACGACTTCGGGCAGGACCAGCGGAGGCCGGTCATCTTGGAGATTGATCTGCCCAAGGGTTACAAGGCGCTCGACATCGGCGACAAGCTCGACGGCCACCCGCTGGCCCTCGGATTCGACCAGGGCGAGATCATCCTGCCGCGCGGAGCGGAGTTCGAGATTCTTGAGTGGATCTACAGAGGCCATTATGAGATTCTGCGCATGCGACCTGCACGCAAACGGCGATAACGCGCTCGACATGCCGAATCGCGGTAAACTTTACGAGTCACATCAAGCCAAGGTATAGTAGGAGGCAACATGTCCGGGCGGAGCCCCATGGAAGCACTGATCGAAGCGTTCGAGTTGGACGGTCTGGGACTGTTCGGTTTCGACGATGACGACGACGATCACAACGACGGCGACACGCAGGGCGATGTCGACGACCAGGAAGACGATTCGGACGACGAGAACGACGACAACTCGGGCTCGGACGACGATGACGACTCCGAAGACGATGACGACGAGGACGGCGACAACTCCGGCCTCAGCGGAATCAAGAAGCAGCGCGACCGTCTCCTGCGGGAGAAGAAGGCAGAGCAGCGCAAGCGCCGCGAAGCCGAACGGGAGCTCGCTCGACTCAAGCGGGGCAGCAAGAGCCGCAAGTCCAGCAAGGCCAACAAGGGATCCGACGACGATGACTCATCGGAAGCCCGTAACGCCGCGCAGGACGCCGCAGATCGACGGCAGGAAGAAGCTGACCGCCAGATCGAGAGCCTTCGGATCAGCAACGCCTTCCTCTCCAACAAGAAGCACAACTGGGAAAACCCGGATGTGGCACTCCGCCTGCTGGACCGCGACGACATCGAGATCGATGACGACGGTACCGTGGTCGGCCTCGACGAAGCTCTGGAAGAGCTTGCCGAGAATCACCCCTACCTCCTCAAGAAGAAGACCACCCCGGCCAAGCGCTCGGGCGATCCTCGCGGCAAGCGCAAGGACACGGCTGCTTCGAAGCTGGAGCGGGAGCGCAAGATCAAGCAGAAGTACAACATGTAGGGAGAAAGATCGTGGCACGTATCGACAAGACCGACTCCGCGGTCGGCATGGTCCGGGCGAATGCCTGGGCAGCTGACGCAGCGGCTTCGGGCGAACTCGCCGAAGTCAAGGGTGTCGGCTTCGACACCGACGGCAACCTCACCGTGGGAGCAGGCAACACCGGCATCGTCGGCGTCAGCGTTCGCGGTCGAGTGTTCCGCCGCGCCGGTGATGTGGCGGAGTACCTGACGCTCGGCGAGATCGTCGAGGTCGAGGGTCTCACCGCAGGCACCGTGTATTACTCGGACGCCGATGGCAACATCGTCGCCGACGCCGGAGGCGCAGAAGACGCACCGGCCAACGTCCGTATCGGCTACACCGCAGAGGCAGATCGCCTCGTGGTCCGTCTCTAAGGAGGACATCGTGGCATTCAAGACCATCTTCGACCTGCCGACGAACGCCTTCGGGATGATCGTCGGGGCAGACCCCAGCCGGGGTTTCAACGACTCCAACGATGTCGTTCATCAGACCGCCGACGGCGCGAACATCAACGACATCTGGAGCGAGTTCCAGGAGACCATCTCCATCCGCAACCGCGAGCGTGAGCTCATCGTGTCGCTGCTCACCTTCCCGGTGACGGAGGCCACGGAGGCAGTTACGCAGCTCTCCTCGACCCGCTTCGAGCGTGCCGGTGAGTACTCCGAGCCGAAGGGCGCGCGCCAGAAGCCCGCCACGTTCTGGCTCGGCTACGGCATGGAATGGTTCGACATCGCGAACCGCTTCACCTGGCGCTACCTGGCTGACGCCACGCAGGGTCAGATCGAGGCGCTGCACATGTCGGTCCTGGAGGGCGACAGCCAGCTCGTGCTCGAGAACATCATGGGCGCGATCTACGACAACCGGAACCGCGTCGCGGACATCAACGACCGCGAGGTCAACGTGTACGCGCTGTACAACGGCGACGGCACCGTTCCGCCCTCGTACAAGACGAACAGCTTCGACGAGACGCACTCGCACTACATGGTGTCGGGCAGCGCGCAGATCGACTCCGGCGACCTCGATGACATCATCGAGAACGTGACCGAGCACGGCTACAGCCCTGCGAACGGCACCACGCTGGTGCTCTGCGTGAACAGTGCCGAGGGCAAGCAGATCCGCAAGTTCCGCATGGCGGATGGAGATTCCTACGATTTCATCCCCGCTGCGGATGAGCCGCTGGATCTCATCCTGGAGCCCGGTCAGGTCGTGGCCGGCTCGCGCCCCGCAGGCACCTATCAGGGGCTCAAGGTGATCGGCAAGTACAACAACGTGCTGATCATCGAGGACGACCTGTTCCCGCCGCGGTACATCCTGCTGTTCGCCACGGGTGGCCGCGACAACCTCAACAACCCTGTCGGCCTGCGCCAGCACCGGAACCCCGCCATGCAGGGTCTCCGACTGGTCAAGGGACCGGACAACGATTACCCGCTGATCGACTCGTTCTATCAGCGTGGCTTCGGCACTGGCATCCGCCAGCGCGGAGGCGCGGCAGTCATGCAGATCAAGGCGTCGGGTGAGTACACCCCGCCGACCGGCTACGGCTACGTCGCGTAACAAGACCTGGAGAGGGGCTGTGATCCTTGGCCTCGGCCCCTCTCCAGCTTTCCATCTCGATTGAAGAGGAGAACTCATGTCCCGGAACGTGGACCTGACCCAGCCGATTACGGAAGAGGAATGGGCATACGTCCAGACCCGCCCGTGGTTGCTCCGAGGATATGATCTCAGCCAGATCGAGATCATCTCGGAAGACGAGGAAGAAGTCGAGGACGACGAGGAAGACCTCGACGACCCCGACCTCGGCAAGAGCTCGGACGACGACTCCGACGACGAGTCCGAAGAGGACGACTCGGACGATGACTCGGACGATGACAGCTCCGACACCGATTCGGACGACGAGGACTCGGACGAGGACGACGACGACGATGAGGATGACGAGGACGACGATGTCGACCTCCAGAGCCTGAACGTCGGCGAACTCCGCGCTCTCGCAGCCGAAAAGGGCGTCGAAGCGCCCAAGGGCACCAAGAAGGACGATCTCATCGCCCTCATCGAGCAGTAACGCTCACCGTAACAGCCATGAATGGCCCGCTCCTGGGAGAAAACCCTCCTGACTGGGGAGCGGGCCATTCGCATGTGAAAGGAGTGGGCAAATGGCCACCGAGGACGAAATTCAGGAGCTGCGAGGGCTGATCCAGGAGCAGGTCAACGCCGACCCATGGTCAGATGAGTACCTCGGCGCTCTGATCGACCGCTACGGCGTGCGCCGCTCCGCCAAGTCCATCTGGGAGCAGAAGGCAGCCAGCTTCGTCGGCATCGTCAACATCGCGGAGGGCGGCTCCAGCCGCTCCGCATCGGACATGCACAAGCAGGCGCTCGCCCAGGCTGCGTTCTTCGAGGAGAACCCGAACATCCCCGACCCCACGACCGTCCGGCGCAGCACGACCCGCCGCATTCAGAGGGGCTGACCATGCGCGATGCCGAGCGCCAAATGCACATTCGGAACACCAAAGCGTTCATCGAGGAGCGACCAACGCTCATCGTGCTCACACCCCGCATCCGCGAGAAGATCCGCGGCGGAGGCTACGACGAGCACGACGGTCCCGAGCGCGAGCCCCAGACGTTCCGCATCGTCGAGAACACCATGATCGCTGCGGACCAGAATGTGCGGGGCGCAGTCGGCGATCCACGCAAGATCAACTACTGGCTGATCGGCATGCCCGGTGCAGTCGTGGAGTCGGACGACTTCTGGTACATGGGCGAGGAGCGCTGGACCGTCAAGGAAGTCATCCGGCACAACGAGTACGAAACGCGCGTAGTTGTGGAGCAGGCCGGTGGCAGGTAACAGGGCGTCGATCACGTGGGACACGGAGGAGCTACGGTCGCGCATCTCCAAGGTGAACCGCGAGATGGCTGTGCGCCTTGCGATGGTGACGCAGAAGTACACCTACGTTGCGCAGAACGAGGCGCGCAGCGGCGCTCCCTGGACCGACCGCACGGGCAATGCCCGCTCCGGCCTGTTCGCCAAGCCGATCACGAGCGACCGGCAGTTCGAGATTGTGCTTTACCACACCATGTACTATGGCATCTTCCTGGAGCGGCGCTGGAACGGGCGCTTCTCCATCATCCCGCAGACCGTGGCGCGAACGTCGCGTGTGTACACCGCGGAGATGACCAAGACCCTGGCCGATATCCTGAGAGGAGGTTAGGCGATGTTCAAGGGATCGAGAGAGCTCATCGTCGCCACCGTTGAAGAAGCACCCGAGGTGCTCGCGGCGGGGCTGGAAGCGGGAGCCGTCTACCGGGCGGACCTCGTGTACGATCGCGTGGATCATGACGAGTTCCTCGTGTTCAGATTCGGCGAGTCCGGGGCTGGCATGGGCAAGAGCAAGATCACGCCGTTCGACATCCTCGGGTACTGCGCCAGCGGCAACACGGATCGCATGAAGGTGGTCTGTCGCGCCGCTGTCGAGGTTCTCGAGAATGCGGGCTGGACTCAGACTGAGTCGGGCCACTTCACCACTGCTGAATTCGTGGGCATCGGGGCGGACCAGTTCGACGTGGGTTACAACTCACTCGTGCTGACCACCCGCATGCGCTATGTCGGAAGCGGATACTAACCAGTATAATTGAGTGCTGAGGGGCGTCTGCGCCTCTGTAGCCAGAAATAGGAGGCGAAAATGTCCACTCCCTACGGTCTTCGAGATGTGAAGATCACCCGTTACACCGACAAGGCGGGAAAGATCCTGTCTTCGAATCGCATCGACATGCCCGCGGCGCAGTCGTTCCAGTTCACCGAGACCGAGGAGTTCCAGCAGCTCCGCGGCGACGACCGCGTCATCGGCGAGCACGGCAACGGCGCTGCGGTCGAGTGGTCGCTCGGCCACGGCGGCATCTCGCTGGAGTGCCTCGCAGCCATCAACGGCGGTCAGGTTGTCCAGGAGGGCGACCGCAAGCGCTACTACAAGAAGGCAGGCGACCAGAAGCCCTACTTCATGGCGCAGGGCCAGTCCGTCGACGACTCAGGCGGCGATGTCCACATCGTCGTCTACCGCTGCAAGGCGTCCGGCAACATCGAGGGAACCTTCCAGGACGGCGAGTTCTTCGTGACGAGCGCTTCCGGCTCCGGCTCGCCGGTCCCCGAGGACGCTTCGGAGAACGCCGACATGCTGTGGGAGGTCATCGAGAACGACGAGATGACGAGCATCGGCATCACCGCAGCTCCGCGCATCGCAGCCATCTCGCCGGAGGGCGCAGAGGAGGGCACCGCGGTTCTGATCAAGGGCGGCGCATTCGAAGGTGTCGCAGGCGCGAACGGTGTCCGCTTCGGCGGGGCCAGCGCTTCGTCGTACGAGGTCATCGACGCCAACAACATCATCGCTGTCGTTCCGGCTGGCTCCGCTGGCACGGTCAACGTCACGGTGGTCCACCCGGAGTACGGCACCTCGGCCGCATTCCAGTTCACCCGCGGATAAGCGGAAACAGCCCCAAGGAGGCACATCATGTCAAACAGCTGGTCAAAGGGCGGCGGAGAGTTCGACTACACCACGAAGCAGGGTAACACCTGCCGGATGCGTGAGATCTCTCTGCAGGAGCTCGTGTTCAACGGCGTGATCGACAACATCGACACGCTCAGCAATATCGTCAACTCCAAGATCGTCAACAAGAAGGGGACGACCAAGGGGAAGTCCAACGAGAAGATCGGCATGGAGATGCTGAAGAACGCATCCGAGATCAAGGATGCGCTTCACATCATGGACAAGGTCGTCGCCCACGTGGTCGTCGAACCGCAGGTCCAGCTCGACCCGGAGGATCCGAAGGACTACGACGACGACGTGGTGTACATCTCCTCCATCCCCATGGAAGACCGAACGGAGATCTTCACGCGGGCCATCAAGGAGGTCCGCGACGCAGAGCCGTTTCGCTCATAACACCCGGGAGATGTGGTCTCTGTATCAGAGGTCATACTCCCACAACAAAACACCGTCTGAGGTGCTCGGAATTCGCAGCGGGTCCGCGTTGCAGTATTGCCTAGATCGCGCAGTACTGATGCTCGGGGAAGCGATCGAAGACGAGATCCGGAGAATGACCAAAGACGATAAAACACGAGGGCAGTCCGAAGCCAAGGTCAGACTTATCCTCAACGACTGGTTCCGACGCTGAGGGGCGACGCAGACAATCTGTAGTCGCTCCTCACGTCGGCGCCAGCCGATGAGCATGGGAGACGACAGAGCGTGTCTGACTACAATCTCGGAACAGCACGAGGCGTCATCCGTCTCGAATTTCAGGACGCGGGCACTCAGCCCGCCGAGCAGGCCGTTGACAGCCTGGCAAGCAAGGGTGAGCGCGCAGGGTCGCGGGTCATCCAGGCCCTCTCCGGAGCCGCTGCCGCAGTCATCACCGGTGTCGTAGCAACGTCCGGCGCTCTCGCCGTATCGGTTGCCAAGACCGGCATCGCGTACAACACACTTGAGCAGACCTCACGAGCTGCATTCACCACCATCCTCGGAAGCGCCGAAGCGGCCGAAGTGATGATGGGCAAGATCCGCGAGTTCGGCAAGACATCGCCGTTCCCGCGGCAGGCGTTCATCCAGGCCACGCAGCAGATGCTCGGATTCGGCTACGCCGCCGACGACGTAATCCCGATTCTTGAGACGATCAACGACGCGACGGCTGCGCTCGGCGGCAACGCAGACACCATCGCCACGTTCTCCGACATCTTCTCCAAGATCAAGTCGCAAGGCAAGCTGGCCGGTGACGAGGTTGTCCGGCTGGGCTCCATCGGTATCGACGCAGTCGGCATGCTGGCCGAGGCTGCGGGCAAGACCGGCGAGGAAATCCGCAAAGAGATCTCCTCCGGCGCAATCGATGCAGAAACGGCCATCACCACCCTCACCGAAGGCATGCGCGAGAAGTTCGGCGGCGCTGCGGAGAACGTCAAGGGCACGTGGGCCGGTGCCGTTGACCGCATCAAGGGTGCATGGCGAGACCTCTCCTCGGAGATCATGCAGTCGTTCGTCGCTCGAGAGGGTGGCGGCGCGCTCGTCGGCTTCGCCAACGGCATCGCAGACTCGCTCCGCGCGCTGATCCCGCTCGCCGAGCAGCTGACCGAATGGCTCGGACCGCGACTGGAGAACGCGCTCCAGGGTCCAGCGGAGGCCATGTCAAACATCTCAGCCTCTGGGATCGCGGATGTGTTCTCGGGAGCGGCGGAGACGGCGGACCGTTTCTCCGCTGTACTGGCCATCCTGGGTGGCGCAATAGCAGGTGTGGGACTCAGCTCGGTCCCGATCCTGGGTCGCGCGTTCCAGTGGATGACCGGGCCGATCGGCATCGCCATCGGTGCGTTCGTCGCCATGATCACCGAGAGCGAAGATCTGCGCAACACGCTCTCCAAGCTCGGCGACGGAGCTGGTAAGCTCGGCGATGCGCTCGGGCCAATCTTCATGTCGCTCGGCGACATCATCGGCACGTTCGCGGGCATCGCAGGCGACGTGCTTTCGACCCTGCTCGAAACCATCTTCCCGCCGCTGGTCACCATCCTCGGCGCGCTGGCCCCGGCGCTGGAGCTCGTCGCAGAGATCTTCTCGCTGCTCGCACCGATCATCACCCCGCTCATCGAGACTGCGCTGATCCCGCTGATCATGGCGCTGGAGGCGGCAACGCCGATCATCGAGCTGCTCGGACAGGGGCTCCAGTGGCTCGTTGACCAGCTGACCTCGTGGCGCGAGAGCACCGGTGCGAACACCGAGGGCGTCGCAGACCTGTTCACGCAGATGGAGGAGCGCGTTAACGAGGCGCTCGGCGGCGTGGTCGGATGGGTGCTGGAGAACTGGCCCCAGATCCTCAACACGTTCATGGACGTGTGGTACGGCATCCAGGAAACATGGGGCGGTATCGTCGAGTTCTTCGCTCCGCTGTTCGAGGGCGTAGCTGAGGCGCTGACGACGTTCCAGGAGACCTGGGCTGAGAAGTGGGCGCTGTTCCAAGAGGGCGTTCAGATCTTCATGGACTTCTGGAACGAGTACGTCGCCCCGGTGCTGGCGGAGTCGTTCGCAGTGCTGTACGAGGCATTCCTCATCTTCGCCGAATCGTGGACCGAGAAGTGGACCGCGATGCAGGAGGCGACGCAGCTCTTCATGGACTGGTTCCTGGAGAACGTCGGCGCTCCGATCCTCGAAGTGCTGACCTCCATCGAGGAAAAGCACCAGGAGACCCGCGACAAGATCAGCTCCGCCTGGACCTCGATGCAGACTGCGGTCGGCCTCGTGGTCAGCTGGTTCCTCACCTACGTGTGGCCGCTGATGCAGGCTGTGGGCAACCTCATCTCTGCGCTGTGGAACCTCGTGTCGAGCGTCGTGCGAGACGCATGGCAGCGCATCCAGGACAAGGTGCTCCCGGTCGTGGCAACGGTGGACCGCGCGATCCGCACCGGCTGGGCCGGGATCGACGCATGGGTCCGCGACAAGTTCGCTCCAATCTACAACCACATCATCGACCCAATCAACAATGCGCTGAAGGAGATCAGCCTCTTCTACGGCAAGGTCAAGGGGTACTTCGCCAACGCCGGTAGCTGGCTGTTCGACGCAGGCGCGGAGATCATCCGAGGTCTGATCCGAGGCCTGAACTCGATGCTCTCTGATCTGACTGCGAAGCTGAACGAGATCACCGCGCTCATCCCGAAGAACAAGGGGCCGATCGAGAAGGATAAGGTGCTCCTCACGCCTGCAGGTAGTGAGATCATGGGCGGTCTGATTAACGGCATCCTCGGCCGCGTGCCGGAGCTGAAGAAGGCACTCGCCGGGATCACGACTGAGATCCCCGACGCGATCGTTCGGGCGGACACAGATTCAAGTAGAATTGTGGCGAGCATGCTCCCGCCGGAGTCCGAGTACGAACGGCGCAGCGGCAGGGAGCCCGAAGTCAACAACTACTACACATTCGGCGATATCGAGATCCGAGCGGAAGACCTCGAAGGCATTCGTAACATCGAAGACTTCATCGAGATGCTTCGGGTGTGGAAGCGACAGGGAAGGACAGCGTAATGGCGATTCGATGGGGCGGATACCGCGGCGGTCTGCGGGTCGGCGTAGACCTCACCCGTTCACCGTCCAAGGTGCAAAAGGGCACCAAGCAGGTTCGGGTCACACTGCACTTCTACATCCAGGCGCAGCGCAACTACGCGCACAACTACCGCGGCACTCTGACCTACTCGGGCGCAGCCAGCGGGTCGATCGGATACTCGATCAACTCCAGCATGGCCGACACATCGGTCCGCAAGATCGGCACTCGCACCGTCACGGTCAGCACGAGCTACGCCAGCGCTCGCACCGTGTCGGTGTCGGCGCGCACCGTTGTGGTGTGGAACGGATACGCTCCGAGCGCCTCGGGCAACGTGCCCATCCAGCGCCGCCCTCCGCAGAACCCTCGCGCCCCGAAGTCGGTTACCGCGTCGCGCAGCAACGACCGACTGATGACGGTCCGGTGGGAGGCGAACTACACCTCGGCGTCCGGCGCGTACCCCTGGCGCAACATCCACGTGGACCGCTGGGACCTCAAGAGCGGCAAGTGGCGTCGAGTCGCGACGCTCCGCTGGAACGCGAAGTCCTACGCGGACCGCAACCTCGAGGCGGACAACGAATACCGCTACCGCGTCCGCGCCTCCAACACGTCGGGTGTGTCCGGATGGGCGGCTGCGTCGGGTGCGCTCGCCACCACTCCGGCTGCGCCGTCTGAGGTCCGCGCCACGCGCACGAGCGGCAACAACGTCCGCATCAACTGGAAGAGCAACTCCCGGCTGAACGCCACGTTCGTCATTCTGCGCAACGGTACGCAGATCGGCACGGCCAACGCCTCCAGCCGGTCCTACACCGACACGAGCCCGCCCTCGTCCGGCACGATCACATACCAGGTCCGGGCGCGGTACGCGAACCTCAACTCGGCCAACTCGCCCGCCTCCAACTCCATCTCGCTGATCACTCAGCCGAACGCGCCGGATGGCCTGGAGCCGAGCGGCGTTGTTGTGTCGAACGAGGATCCCGAGGTTATCCTCCGCTGGCGTCACAACCCGACCGACGCATCGGAGCAGACCGCATTCCAGCTCCGCTTCCGGCCGAATGGGACGCTCCAGTGGACCTACTCGGCGTTGACCCCGACCGCAGACAACACGTTCGCCCTGAACCTGGAGAACGCGCTCGGCGAGAGCTACGGCGACCTGGAGTGGCAGGTGTCGACCCGCGGTCTGCACACTTCGTTCAGCCCGTACTCGGCTTCCGCCATGATCACGCTCGCGGCTCCTCCCGGGGTATCGATCAACGAGCCCAACGACGGCTCCGTACTGGACACGAGCCGACTGCGCACGTCGTGGGGTTACGACCAGCCGCAGAACCGCGACCAGACCGAGGCAAATGGCGTTCTCGAGCAGCTCATTGAGGGCGAATGGAAGACCGTGTTCGACCGACCCATGTGGGGCGGCGGAACCGCGGTCACCTGGGGCGCTCCGCTCCCGGACAACGCCGTGTTGCGCTTCTCGTTGCGGGCGCGCTCGCAGGATGGTCTGTGGTCGCCGTTCGACACGGTCGAGTTCACCACGTCGTTCGCACTGCCGCGCAACCCGAATGTGCAGGCGGAGTTCGACCACGATACCGGTCTGGCCAACATCGTTATCGACAACCCGAACCACCTGCGCGCAGACCTCCGCGTTGACGAGAACCGCGTATATCGCAACGCGAATGAGGAATCGGACTGGCACCAGCTGGAGCTGTCGTCGCCGCCGGAGCCCGAGACCAACTTCGCGGAGGATCCGTCTTTCGAGCGACTCGAATGGCGCGAAGAGGAGGTGCTGCGCGTCAACTCGCTGCGCACGCCGAACATGAACCGCTACGCAGCGAATCTGCCGCCGGAGCTTCCGGAGGGCAGCGGACAGCGCGGCAACTGGAACTTCAAGGATCTGATCAACGTCCGCCAGTCGTCGCACGAGAACGGCGGGCTGGAGTTCGACCTGCAGAACGTGCGGCAGTACACTGACGACACGAAGCAGAACCTCCAGTGGTACGAGATTGCACGTTCGGAAGATGTGAAGTCGGTTGCACAGCAGATCCTTTCGGGTCGCCTGTTCGACATGGACTTCCGACGGGTCCAGGGGCGCACCGGGAGCATCTTCTGGGTGCCGCAGGGATACAACATTCGCGTCTCCATTGCGCGTAACGCGCTCCCGATCAACACGCTGCCGGACTTTCAGACCGGCGGAAACCTCCCTCCGTTCCGAGCATCCACTGCGATGCTCGCACCCGCGAGCGCCCTGGCTGCGCCGTACTCCGGCGACAGCGGCGGTAGCGACCGCCAGCCGGTCGGCCGGGGTGAGCAGATGTACCGGACGCAGCAGCGGGTCGTTCTTGCCGAGGCGTACTACAGCCGAGCTGGCACGCAGATCACCGACATCCAGATGATGTTCGAGGGAATCGAGATGCCGGGCAGCCCGTTGATGTACAACGAGGCGTTCCTCATCGTCGAAATCAACATCGAGACGCCGAACATCGGACACAGCCTGACCGGCTTCCGGATCATGAACGATGCCACGCTCATCAGCGACTCGCAGCTCGGTACGCCGTTCACCGGAGACACCCCGGATGTGAGCGCAGACCTCGGGTACCGCTGGAACGGCGAGCCGAACAACTCGGAGTCATACGAGATCATCCCGGATGCAGGATTCGACACGGCCATCGCTGCGACGAACTACATATATGATCCGAGTCTCGAGAACTACATGGCGGAGAAGCGAGTCATCTTCATGAACCGCTGCATCTCGCCGATCTTCTCGGAGATGCCATATCTATGGGAGGCTCCAGGCTTCGAGGAGCGCGCCATCCCCGGTGTGGGCACGATGTTGAACCGAGCGGGTGAGGGTGAGATTCCACTCGACATGACCAACCGATTCCCCATTGCGACCACGCATCCCATCCTCATGCCGATGAACGCTCCGATCAGCTCCAGCATCCGGCTGCAGAACCGATCGGGCAAGGAGCTTACGGTCACATTCTCGCTCACGTACCACCAGATGACCGTTCCGACGGGTGTGGAGTTGCAGCTTGAACGATTCAAGCTCGGCGTCGGCGAGACTCGCACGATCATCTGCGACAATCGCGAGCAGCCTCTCGCGCCCGAG
The DNA here is from genome assembly GCA_037040025.1 of Sphaerogastrella javana. Lineage (NCBI taxonomy): Eukaryota > Metazoa > Arthropoda > Insecta > Diptera > Drosophilidae > Sphaerogastrella > Sphaerogastrella javana. The sequence continues at coordinate 3,671 of JBANCZ010001445.1, read as the reverse complement.
GGTGTGCCGAACCCGAATCTCGGATTCCGCATTCGCACCGACGAGGGCATCTCCAGCGGAGGAATCGTCATGCACGACGGCGCTGTCATCTCGCCGAACCCCATCCTGTTCGAGCAGTGGGCGCTCTTCCATGGCGACAGCGTGATCGAAGATGTCGACTTTGAGACGGCTTGGTCAAGCGGTCGCAACGGCTCCCCGAGCGTGATCATGGCGGACATCTGGCAGTTCGACCCGGACAACACCGCCATCTACGTCAGCTCGAAGAAGTGGGCTGCGGAGGGTGAGCGGTCGGTACGGGTGATCCCGATGAGTCCGACCGTGCCCGCGAACTTCACGCTGCGAGGCTTCACCACGGACGACAACAGTCGCAAGGCTCTGTATCGTGCGAAGGTGATGCTGCCGGAGCCTATCGCCGGGGTCGACAACATCTTCATGGGCGATAGCAGCAACCCTGGGATCAAGGGGCTCAACGCTGCCGGAGAGCAGGATCTGCACGGATTCTGCACCCCGAAGGACGGATTCCGAATTGTCCACGGCGGAACAATCCGCTCCGGCGACATGTTCGTCGACTGCATCATGCTCGCTGACACGTTCGGCGCAGTCATCCCCTGGTTCAGCGGTAGCTCTGTGCCGAGCCCCGATCTCCACGCAGTCTGGCTCGGAGAGCCGGGGCGCAGCCGCTCGGAGATGTTCGTCAAGGGTGGCAACACGGATCACGGAGTGACCTGGCGATCACGTGACGACGCATACGAGGGGCAGTCCTCGTGGGCCGGGTACTCGGCCATATCGCAGGAGGGTGGCGAACTGATCGCCCAGAACCTCTTCGAAGGCATCCATGGCGATGGCACCTGGTCGGAGGTCATCCGAAACGAGTTCGTTAATGCCGACTTGGTAGGAAATGGAACATGGGCTGAAGTTCGTCGTAATCTTAACCCTCGCCCCTCTTTCGAGGGTGATAATTTCGGACCTTATGGAACCTCTCTTGCGACCTCTGAGCTTAGCACCGAATGGGCCGCAAGCGGGAGGCAGTCGGCCAAGATTACTGCGACGGGGAATCGCATGGAGGCCGGAGATATCCGACTAGGCGGAACTGCGCAAGGATCATTCCCTCCAAACATGGAGCCGGGAAAGACTTACACAATCCAGGCTAAATGCATGACTCCCGAACGCCACTCTCAAATGGTGAATAGCAACGACTCCCGACAGCGTCGAGTCCTCATGTTCATCTCGACTCCGCGAGGACGGATGGATCTTTTCGGACCCCAGGCCGCGAATGTCGCAGGAGAGTATCTGGTGTCGCAGACCATCACAATACCGCCGGATGCAACTGCGGTGCTAATGGGCATTGGCTGCGCCGGAAGCTCGGATGATCCCGACTTCGTGACCTATGTTGACGAGTGGATGTGGGAGGAGACGTCGCAGCTCAAGCCATACTTCGACGGATCTACCATGTTCAGATCTTTGGATCCGGACATGCGGCAGCGATGGACCGGCGATCCGCATGCATCCCCGTCGGTCATGGAAATCGAGCGGGTTTTCAACCTTTTCGGCAACAACGCCATCGTCGGCGTCTCCACATGGGAGGGCAAGCCTGCTGCGAGGATGATACCGCTCGGCAACAGCGCCTCCTCCGGTGGATATTTCCTTATCCCATCCTCTATAGTTGGATCCGGAGTTGCAGTCGCAACGTCCAATGTGAAAGAAGAGATTCCTGCAGCTGCAGCGCCTGTGCGTGGCATGTCAACGACCGCCCCTCAGACCAACACATTCCCGGGATACAACGGCCTCGAGAGCAGAACGCTTCGGCACGAATACGAGGATCTGTCTGGCAGCACTCGTGTGTACATCTGGCATGGGTCTACGCAGGGCGAGTCTTGGTGGACCGGAATTGGGCTGTATTACAAGGAGTACAAAGGTCCGCACATCTCAGGTGGCACCCCTGACCGCGCAGCAGACCCCGATCTGCGCACCCGTTATGCCGGAGAGGTCGGTAGCAGCCCCTCTATCGGTGAGATTGAGAATGTCGCGAACTTCAACGCGCTCAACGGTGTCGCAGGTTTGTCGACCAAGGATGGCAAGCCTGCAATCCGAGTTGTGTCGACCAGTCGAACGCTGGCTGCATCGGCACGCCTGTTCCCCGAGGGATTGCCCGTCAATGGTACTGTGATCGGCACCTTGCACATCGAGGGTGACCGCCCCGACCCGACCGGCTTCTCGAATCAGATTCGAGTGGTGTTCGGAAGCAGCAAGCCGACGGAGATCTCGGAGATCCAGCCGAGCATCCCGGGCAAGTACCGCGTGCGCGTTCCATGGGCGGGCGAGACCCCGTCGAACATCAACTTCTACAATGGACTCTTCGGTAACGATGTGTGGTGGACCGACATCGGCATCTTCGTCGGCGAGTACGATGACGAGGTGTTCGACGGCTACACCCCGGACCGCGGAGAGATCATCTTCATGTGGGATGGCGAACCGGGTCGATCCAGCAGCTCCAAGCGCCGACAGGTGCTCACGCCTGCGGGTCTGCCGATCGACACTCTGCCGGAACACGACCTCCTGACTATCGCATTCGCGATGCGCCGGGACAACGACGCTCCGCTGTACAACTCCGACATGGTCGTGCGCACGCTCGCGGGCACGGAGATCTTCCGGGTCACGAACGTCTCGTTCGACGATCAGTGGAAGGAGTTCCGCTACACGATCCAGAACCCGCATGCGCCGATCGTTATCGAGCCGCCGACAAGCTACGATTTGACCGACCCGACGCGTATCGACATGCTGACGATCGTGCCGGGTGAGTACAAGGGGCCGCTGTTCTCCGGCTCGACCACGGTGGACCGGTACTACGGCTTCCCGGCGACCACCGAGTGGCTCGGCGAAGAAAACAACTCGCGCTCACGGATGATCTCGACCTGGCCTGAGTTCAGCGACCAGGAGTGGGAGGTCGTCGCCGAGGGGCTCCAGCCGAACTCGTCCATCCACGACGAGAAGATCCTCACGTGGGGTCGGACGGTGTACCTCGTGCAAGCCATCTCGCTCATCCCGACGATCGCGCAGTCCATCGACATCGTGGACGTGCGCAGCCGCAGGGTCTGGCTCACCAAGGATGACGCATCGGTCTCCATCCCGTTCAACATCGACATTCGCGACACCATCGCGGTTGCCAACCAGAGCGCGTACATGTTCGACGGGCGCGATCTGCCGGTGGTCGTGTCCGGCGAGGGGCACACGATGGACCTGACCGTGTCGGGCGACCTGGATCCGAACGGCGAAGAGGGCTCCAGCCGGGAGGAGTTCGAGCGGATGGCTCGGATGCCTGGTGTGTTCCTCTATCGCGACCTGGACGGGCGCATGATGTACGTGTCGGTGATCAACGTCGGACGAGACCGAGCCAGCCGAGACATGAACCGCATCTCACTGCGGATGGAGGAGGTGGCCTCAAATGGCTAGCGCAGGACACCGGATCGAGAAGTTCAGCTACGAGCTGCTCGACCACAACGACCGATTCGTTCGAGACCTCGAGAACACCATGTCGGGTCGCCTGACCCACAACGTGAACGCGAAGATCCGCTCCGCGGGCAAGGTGCGCGTCATCGGTGGTTCGGACACCATCTGGACCGACTATCGAGTCAATGTGTTCGCTGAGGTCTCCGGCCTTCCCCCCCTCCCCC
>JBANCZ010001444.1:0-21665 GCA_037040025.1 Sphaerogastrella javana | reverse complement strand
CACATACACACACGCACACACATTCACGCGCGTGCAAACACTCACGACAAGCACGACACGACGATACGACGATACGACGACAACGCTTTGCGATGCCGAAGACGACGGAGACAAACAACGACGACGACGACGGCGACGACGAAGGCGACGACGAAGGCGACGGACGATGCCCGACAACTTGACTTGGCAAAACTTCTGTAGTAACTAAATAGCAGGGGCCTACGGTATCGTATAGCACAAAACAACGGCGTATTTGGCGACAGCGACGCAGGCAAAGCTGGTACGCTGGCAGCGACAGCGGCTGTGGCAGTGGCAGTGGCTGTACGGCACAGTGGTGCGCGCTTCGTTGTGCAGCTCGTGAAAAGCATTGGCGGGAAATGCAAATAGCAAACTGAACTAAAGAAAATTGTTCAATGTAATTTAACAGGTTTACAAAAATTTAACATTGCATTGATGTGTTAACTTGTATATCGATATTTTATAACTGATAATATCGATTATTATATACTATGTTATTTTTTCACTGCGTTACTATTTAGTATAGATGTCAAGACGTTAATTATAAGTTACCGTTTATTCCTAAAACAAATTATATTTTCACTTAATTATCATGATCATTTTACTATTTTTAAATAATTTTCATAATAATTGTATTGATTCGAAAATAATATTTAGTATAGAAGTATATTCGCTGATGTTAAGTTACTTGTAATTAATAAAAAAAAGGTATTCCTCATCGTAGTAAATCAAAATTAATTGTGTTGATTTTTATACTGTTATTTTTTTAGTATAGTATAGTATAGCCGTTAACTTTAAGCTATTTATTTATTATAAAAAAAGTAATAAATGTTATTTTTCCATTTGTTGTAAATCATAATTCTTTCCATTGATTTTCAAATTTTTGGTTGGTACTGAAGTCGAACAGCTGATTATTAGACATTTATTATAAGTGAAATAAGTTATAAATATTATTTCTTCTTATGTGGTAAATCATAATTATTTCTACTAATTTCACTACTACTTTTTAATATAGATGTCTATCCGTTAATTTAATGTTCTTTATTATTTATAAAAAATATATATCATTTATCTATTTGTACTGTTGTTTATTGTAGAATTCCAGTTGCAGATTTTAAGCTGTTTATTGTATATAAAATAAATAATATTTATTATTTTTATATTTGTTGTAAATCATATAATTTTATAAATCAATTAAGGTTGTTATTGCATATGCAATTGTTTACATCATATTGCACCCACTGTGCTTTTGCTTTTTTTTTTTTTGATTAGTTTGACGTTAACTTGTTGCTGCCGGCGCTGACTGCGACGACAACTGCGAGTGGTGGGTGCTATGAGTCTCTGTGCCTGTGTGCCTCAGAGTCTGTCAGCGTCGGTCTCTGGGTCTGCTCGGGCTCTACGCTTTGCGCTTTGGGCTTTACACTGTGAGCTGCTGCGCTGTAGCCGGCTTTGGCGTGACTTGTTGACGATTTGTTGTTGTTCCATGTGTTCATTTCGACGCGCTGACTATGAGCTGCGCTGCTCAGCTCTGCTCTGCGCTCGGCGGGCACGAACCACAGATCCGATATTTTCCAATTTGTATGCATAAATTCACAGACACATACACGTACACATGCTGATACTAAAGGGTGTGGAGGAGGTGGAGGCGATGCACATGGAAGCGGAAGAGAGAAGGGGTTTCGGGTATAGAGCACAAACAGGAGGCGAGCATGCTAGGTCTCTCCACATCCCAGAATCAATGGGTTAGGCCTGAGCGAAGCAAGCGAGGCAGTAAAAACAAAACAAAAGAGCCCAAACAAACAAAAACAACAAATGAGCACTCGTTTCAGGGTATGAGTGTGTATTTGCCACAGTGTGAGTATTCGTATAAGAACTCAAAACTCATAGTCATACTCGTATTCGTATTCGTATTCGTTGTCATACATGTGCGCATCTGGTTTAAGGCACGGGTCTGGGCTTTACATGTGTTCGGCATCGACTTGGACTGGATCGATGTGAAGTGGAGTGGAGTAGAATCGTATGGTATATGCAGAGTGGGGGAGACTATGTACATAATGATGACAATGACGGCCGATTGCGGGTGACGTTGTTCACAGTTTAATGGGTTGCTCGAAGAGTTCTTAATTTCAGAGCCAATACAATGAGTTATGAATTGACATAGTTAATCAAAATATGCAGAGCATGATACCACTTAAATATCACAGGGCAATAAAATCTCCTTTGAAGAGTGCGACAGATAAAAATACATTTTGGAATATTGTACCATAAAATGTGATAATATAATATAAGACATATGTAATTCCAATGTGAAATTTTACTTTTGAGCAGACATGACTCACATATTCATGAATACACCCTCTCTTCAAAGTAGTTGCAGTCCACATAATGGGCATGACAGACTTCTTGTGGATCGCGTGTTCAATTTATTTCCTTTCGAAAATACAATTTGTTGTATTTGCATTTCGAACACCCGCACTTCATTTCCCATGAAACACCCCCAAGTGTTCATTCTTATATAGGCAACAGTATACCCCTTTCGATGCCGACAATTAGGTGGTATGCAACGTTCGCCTGTTGCAGGTTTTAGCTGCTGTCCAGTCGCCTCACTCCGTCTCGAATCCGCCCCTGGCACTGGCCTGCCGTCACACATAATGTCAGCGTATCGTCAAGCTCCAACAGTCAGCGGCATGGGAGTACTCCCCTCCCGCATGACGGTCTGTCAGTCCGTCTGTAGGTCTGTCTGTCTGTCAGTCCGTCTGCCTGCTCAACAGTTTGTGCCTGTGCATAAGTCTATGAAAATAAAAGGGGGCCTCGGGGTCAGTTCTATCGCTGTGCACTCTACGTTTTACGTCTGTCTGCTGTCTGCTGTCCCTTGTCCGCTAACAGTTATTATTGCCATAGTTTTGTGTCTGTTTTTCAGCTTTTGTTATATATTTTCAGTTTTTCAGTTTTTTTTTATGGTTTGTTTTCGTTTTATATTATTCACTGAAATGTATACCAATGAACACATCGGATTAACATTGAAAATATATGTACTATATGCTCATGGAGTGGGAATGGGAGTGGAAGTGGATGACAAGCAACTAGTGACAAGACCATGTCGACATAATATATATATAAATATATACATATATGTATGTATGTCAATCCGTATAGGTAGGGGTAGTGCTGCTTCAGGTTGCTATGGCTAATAATGCCATGGACTGGGAACTGGAAAGGATTTAGTTGTCATGGAGGCTGCAGTTGTCTAAGCCTGTCAACTGATTGCCAATACAGAGGAAAAGCGAACAAGTCTTGTCTCTTGTTAGGGCCAACTACAGCAAGTGCTGTCAATTAAACCAAAGAATTTATGGTATTTCATTTTGAGCTGCTCATAATTTATGTTTGTTAATAGAATTTACTATTTAAGATATTTATTAAAAATAAATATATTTAAAATCTCAAGTTTGGGTATTTTTAGAACAAGCAACTCTGTTAATTTAACATTAAATTCTAAGATCTGTTAACTTAACATAACATCAAAGGCATGCATAACGCTATAAAGACTAGGAATCAGAATCTGCTGTGAGCTTACAGAGTTGTAACCAATTTACAGAGGTATCTATCAATTAAGAGAATCTGTGAATCTGCTTGTTACTGTTAACATAACATCTGTTAAAATCTCAGTCTTTAAAAAAGCTTGCTTATAACAGCGCTGTTAACAGTTCACAGTATTTACTGTCTTTCATTCCAATCAGAATAACTTACTAGCTTGCCAAAAGCTTCAATAAATTACGACATAACAGTTTTTGATTTACAGTCTTTAATTAATATTTCTATGTTAGTGTTGAGCCGCTGTTAAAGCCATGTTAACTACTTACCTGTGGGGTTTGCAGCTGTTGTTGCTATTGTTGTGGCTGTTGTTTCTTCAACTTGACCATTTTGGTTAGCTTGATGCTTGCGATTTAAATATGGCGTGCCGCACTGATGGCAGACTTCCGTTTCCGGCCGGGCAGTTGCGCTACAAGACCGTATTAATTTAAAGCAAAATGCTTGTTATTATAGTTACTATTGTTGTTAGTTATTCGAGTTTTTAGTGTTGTTGTAGCTGGTGTTGCTGGTGTTGCTTACCTGCTGAGTGCCAGTATTAAAGGACCTCGCGCACGCTGCGCCTTGAGCACTTTTAATAGCTGGGTATCGCTCAAGGTAACATCCTGCAGGCGCAGCGACGACTATAAATTAAACAGCAAATGCATTGCGACTGATGAATGAATGAATCATACGAACAAAGTTCGAACTTAAAGCACACAATTTATTGAAATGCGTTTAAATAGCACACAAGGCGAACACAGAGCTTCCTTACAAACTAAACCACTAGACACTAAGCACTTAGGACTAAGGACTTAAACTCATACACTTTTCGACACGCGTTTCCCAGCCTGTGACAGCAGTTCCAGCGGCTGTTGCTGCCGTGGCTGCCGTTGCTGCTGCTGGCTGTTGCTGCGACGCAGCGAACAGAATTTAAGCATGCTGTATGTTGGTTGTGGCCACAAAGACTGACAGTCCGTGGCGAATGCCGCAGCTGAAATGCGAAATTGAGGGGCGTTTATCCGCGCGATAAGGCACATGCTCACCCCAGAGCCAGATCCAGAGACAGAGACAGAGACAGAGCGATCGACGCCGCTGTTACGCCAACTCACAGATGCCACGACGCTCCATGAAGACCTCGAGACAAGTGCCGTCCACACGATCGAAGAGCAGTGAGCCAAAGCGACGCGCCGAATAGTCCACTATCAGAACCATTTTGCAATTGATGCACTTGTCGCGATAGTGATACAGCAGACCCACCGTATGGTGTACGATATGATCAACGAAACCGGGCGCAGAGCGGTACACCTGATGGTTGCCCATCTCCACAATGGCGCGCGTATTGACCACCACCTTGCTGCGCATGTACGGCGGCAGCACCTCGAGTGTGCGTCGCACCTTGGACTGTGTGTAGAGCACACGGTTCACGATGTGGGCCGGCGCATTGAAGGTATCGTTGCTGTCCCGCCGATAGAAGAACACATTGCGAAAGATAAAGCCAGAGGTGCGACCCTCATCGCATTGTCGTAGATAATCCGCCAGTGAATTGTGCTTCAGCGGCATCAGTACCTCATCCAGGTCAACCACAGCCGCATAGCGATGATTGTCCACAACGTTCGCACGATAGACGCAATCATTGAACTGGGCCACTATGCCAGCATAATGTAGATCATGCAGATGCGCCTGCACATTCCACTCGAAGACATCAGCCAGGCCCAGGCGCTGATAGTGTGCCAGAACGCGCATTACCTCGTCCGTGGCATCAACGTAGTAGAAGTAGAAATGGGTAGCGCCCTGCAGTCGATACATTTCCACAAATTCCACCAGGCGCAGCACATTTGAGTAGTTCTCCTGCAGCGGACCCACACACACCGATATACTGGGTCGCGATTTGTGAAACATATCCGACATATTCCGCGGATAACTAGGGTACAAAAAAGTGAGTCTTTTTGTGAATCAATTCTACGATTTCAAACTCACTTGATTGGCACATAGCTGGGACTTAGATGACTCAGGCGATTCGAGGCATAACTCAGCGCCACGGCCTGCGGCAGACGCACCGGTGACTCCTTGGACACGTGCAACGGACACATAATGCTCCATGCTGCAAAGCTGTTATTGTGCACATCGTGCATGGCGCCCGCCTCCTCAGCCACAATCTCATGACTGCTGAAGTCGTCATAGCGCACAATGCAGCTCAGTCGGGAATCACGCAATCTCTCCGGCAATATGGCAAACAGACGCAGCGAACCTATGGTCAGTTGCTGCTCCTCGAGTATTACATTTCCTGCAAAGGCAAACAAGATTATTAAGATTCTGTAAATATAAAAGAATGAAACCAAAACTAAAATCGAAACCGTTTCATTTATAAAAACTGTGACCTAAACCAATATTTCAATCTATCGAAGATCGAAATCGATTCCAGAACGTTGCTTTTATGAGGTTTCATTTCCTTGTGAATATATCAATTAATTAATTAATTAATACTACTAACACATATATATGCGTCTGATTAATATTTGTTATCTTTCACAATTGAAATAATTCCTACAATTTGATTAAAAGGCTAACAACGGTTTTCGTTGGCATAAAGAGCGATTTATAAATATACATTTTACCGAATTAGAAGTATATATTTTAAGTGATAATTTGCCGATTTTAATTGAATTTGTTTGCCGCAACACCGACAAATTGTTTGAGTGTTGGAAAACGATCAAAGAGCGAATACACAAGCGACGCGCGTCAGCTGGTATTGGTAATGTTAAAAGTAACAGGAATGTTAAATTACAGGGACTGTAGTTTTAAATTACAGGGACGAAATGTTAAATTACAGGGACGGAATGTTACATTACAAGGATGTCAATCAAAGCACTGTTACATTACAGGGACGTCAATTAGATCAGAAACACTAATGTTATTTTTGAATACAGCTGATCGAATATAAACAAAGATTGGCGCTCAGAATAAATTGAATCGATTTGAATACTTTGATAATTCAAACAATGATGTTTAGTGCTTGGATTCGACTCACTTATAATATCGGTGCGAATGTCAAAGTAGGCGGAATATATCTCATGCCTCAACGTCGTATTTCCTATACGTCGCCAGCTGTTGTTGTAGTTCCAGTGTGGGTTGGGTTTCTCATAGACGAGCTTACGTTGCAGCAGCTTGAGATCATCGCGCAGGCGTTCATTCTGCAAATCGCAACAAGCACAAGGATTAGTTTAGTCACACACACACACACACACACACACACACACTCAAACACAAACACACACACACACACAGACTCACAAGGGATGTGCGCATGGAGATATAGAAGAGTATGAGCATGGTGCAGGCCACCAGGCCGGAGAGCGTAAAGTAAACATATTGAAAACGATTCTCTTGAGTAGCCAGCATTATTTAAAAAATGTTTTTTGTACACATATATATATATATATATATTATAATATATGCATATATAAAGTGAGTGATATATAGTGAGTATATATGCTTTTGTTTATATTGTATAAATATATTTTTATATGTTTGGTTTATTCGCGTTATTTTCAAATTTTAATTGAATTATATATTTCTTTGTTTGTTTGTTTGTTTCGGCGTCGTCGACCGAGCAATTTTCGACCTTGAGTGGCACACGCAGCCGTAGACTGGAACGTAGACTGAAGAGCGTAGCGGTACTCCGAGTACCGTTAAGCCGTATATCCTGCTGGTCGTGCGTCCAGGTGTGAATTACAGTTACGCGACAAGTTGTACGCCAAGCTGCCTACTCGTGACTACAAGTGTCATGCTGTTCAGGAGTCGCTAGTCGCCAGTCGCCAGTCGCCAGTCGCCACTTGCCAACGGCAGCGCCAACGCCGACGCTGACGTCGCTGCTGCTGCCTCGGCCAGCTCTGCTCTGCTGCGCCTCTATATACGTTTTCCACGTCAACGTCGCTGCTATCGTTGTGGTTGAAGTTCGCTTTGACGTTGACGTTGACGTTGACGTCGACGTCGACGTGGACGTGGACGTTGGCGCTGTGTCGCACAGTCAACCCCAAAGCGGCTCCTGTTGCTTGTTTGCTTTCAGTTTTGTTGATGATGGGCGGCCATCGATTAACGATAACACGACCTGGAGGTGGGGCAATGTGCAGCTGGACAAGGGGGAGTGGGAGGACTGTGGTTTGCTTCACTTACAGCACACACAAGAACAAAAAAAAAAAAAAAATACAATAATAATAAGCGTTCGTCGCGTCTTTCAGTGTCATCATCGTGGGGTAGTCCCCCAGCTCATGACATTCCTTTGCTTTAGACCCAAACCCAAAGCACTATATAAGCTACACTCATAAAAACAATTGGCTAATATAACTTGGCTGGAAAACTGGCGCACATTAACGCGAAAAAACTATTAAGTTTGGTGGAAAAGTTCTATTCAGGTCGTTTTTGAAATCAATTCACAGCGGAAAAACGTCGAAAAGCTTTAATCAAATTAAGCATTTCATTTTAATGACAAGACTGAGAAAAGGAATGGATATTGAGGATTACAGACATAAAGAGAGGTAAATAGTATAAAACAATGTAAAAACGGAAGAGGGTTTAGTAGACTTTAAATCTTTGCACTTAAGTATTGACTAATTGTCAATATGGACTTTTGAATAATCAATTCAATATGAACTAGTATAGGAATGGAATTGTAGATGTGAAGATATTACATTCGTAGTCTTGAAACTAACATTTAGAAGCACTCATTGTTTAAGCTTTAATTAGGTCACTGAAAAGCTCATGCAAAGCTCACAGTGTGCACAGTTTAATGAGCTTTATGAACTTAAGCGAATTGTTGCTTCAACTAATGCCATTGCACTGCATATGTATGACTATATCGTTATTGATCGCTTTGCTTTAGTAATCGATTAATATTTTTGCAAGTGTTGGTAGTACGAACACACACACACACACACACACGCCCACGCACAGTGGTCTGAAATGCCTTGGAGTTATCGAGACGAAGCCAGCATGGATAGTTAGTGGCGCCCGCAATACGCAAATGATTACGGCGCCCACACACACACATACACTGGGACACACACACACACGCAGGGAGGCACAACAAGTGTCTGCGGCAGGACTTTGGCGACGTTGACGCGTATGCAACAAGCAACAAGTTAATCAACGTACGTTTCGCATGAAACTGGCGCCAATGGCGACTCTGTCCCCGCGGCATCATCATCGACTGCCAGACGGCAGCAGCAGCAGCAGCGGCAACGACTGCGCTGCCAGCGTCGACGCAGCTTCGACTGAGTGTGTTTGTGTGTGTGTGTACTGTGAGTGGGTGCGCATGTGTGTGTGTGAGTGTATTTGTGAGTGTGTGTGAGTTAAGCATGTAAACGCACTTCAATTCAACATGAGTCGACTTTATAAATTCTATGTTATGTTTCTCAATTGGAGTGCTCCACTGTAAGACTGTGTGAGTATGTGAGTGTGTGTGTATGTACGTATGCGTGTGTATGTGTGTATGTGTGTGAGTCAGCTACACTTTGTGGCATTATAAATTTGAGAGACTATTTTTAAATGAAAATATATAAGAAGTATATAAAAATAAAAAAGATATTCCAAAACATTAAAAACATTTGTCTGAGCTGTCCAAAAGAGAAATTATAATACATATATATATATCCATACACACACACACACATACACACAGTCAAGCATATATACATAAGCCAATACACATGTGTATATACAATATGTTTCTTGACCAAATTAACTTGTTCTTCTTGCTATTTATCATTGCCATGTGCCACAATGGGCCAACAAATAAATATCAGCCACACAAATTATATAGAAACATTTCAAATATTCACTCTTAGAAATAAACTATAATATTTCACATTGAGTTTTTAAAGGGCTTTTCAAAATAAAGAATTTCTGACGTTCGAAATGAGTTCTGTTCGTCATTATTTTATTGCCTACATTTCTGTAAAGACCTATCATTAAACAGTCGAACCACTGTGCAGTGAATGACCATCAGAGTTATTTTTCCCCCAATAAAGAATATAAAATGTTTTTCACATGGCTTTACATTTATACCCTGTAGCAGGCACGTTGAGTTGTATGTGCTAGACACTCATTATACAAAATGTATAGAGAAACATTCCGTAGAGTGATAAAAGAATTAAATAACAGTGGCGCAAAATCACAGTTGTAAATATCTAACTATAACCAACGTTATCAGCTATACATAAACAATCGCAATAATAGCAAACCATATTATATCTATTATCTTTCTTTTAACCCATTTTTTTTTATATAATTACAGGGAAATAGTTATAATCGGAGTATTGTATCTATGCTACATAAGATATCATTTGTTTTATGTAGTTTTATGATAAACAAAATATGATTTCAAGAGTTTAAACATGTAGAGCATTATTCAGTTAAGCACACTCGACTGCAACACTCTCCTCTTTCTCTGTTACTTTGCTCATGTTGTTCGCTTCAATTTAAAATAAAAAGCCGAGTGCTTCGATTCATTTGAATTAATTTTTCATTTCATTATGCACACGAAATAAAGCTTTTCACTCGACTTTGTCAACATGTTGCCACAGAGGAGCAGCACGTGGCACGAGACAGCGCCACAGCTCCACAATGAAAGCAATTGAGAATTTTCCATGTTTTCCATTTCCATGGATTCCAGCAGCTGTAATTAATTGAATTTTGTCCACTCACTCGCAGATACATTCGTTCGAAGAGCACAAAAATGTAAATAATTAGCACGAGATATAGCAGATGCTTTAACTTTGGCCGATACGACAAACGTAACATTATATACAATATCTTTCAACATTTAACATATAGCTCTATACATATAGTATATATCTAACTATCTGAAGCTAAGCGTCTCATGGCTTGCACTGCCCGAGAGCCAGGTGAATACTAGCTGACTGACCTGAAATTCATATTGGCTGCCTTATCAGTGGGGGGGTACGCAGCTGATTAAGGCCGCTTATCAGCAGTCGAACACTACCGATTGGTTATTTATCTGTCGGTCGTAAGCAGAGTTTATAGTCTAGTGACCAAAAATATCTGATTACATGTAATGCAGCCAGCTGCTATGCTTTGACTCACTCTTACTCTCACTCGGAATCCGTTCTCTCCTTTTTTTTGATTGCTGACCCGCATTTACAGTAGCTGGTCGTTAAATTGCCCCTGGGCGCAAATTATAGCGACAACCAGCATAAATGTCAGCCCACCAGTAGCCAACTGTCTCTGGGCAACCCTCTAAGGAAAACTCGTAGAACTGTGAACTGTGTGAAAATTTGCGCAAACTTTGCGCCCCTAGCTCAAGCGTGAGAAAATGTAAAAAGTTCTGTTTCTGGTTGATCGCCAAGAAATAAATCTTGACTATTCGCTGCGCCCAACCCTAACTACTTTTTTACAGCACCTAGTAGCACATATCAACTGGTAGTTTCCCATAGAACCCCATTAACCATAGAAATTTTATGTCTGTTTTGACGGTGGTGGCATTTTATTTAAAGCCACCACCACCAGTGAAACCAAGCACTTGGGATCGCACAAAATACCAGCATAAATATATATCCATTTCCATTTCAATGCTCAATGCATATTATATGGATCTTGAACCCTCCAACTCGACTCGCTTGTTGTTATGACCCGTTGGCACGCAGACCACCGGGTCTCTGTTGAATATGGTACACAGCGACCCAACTTAACCCAGGGCACGCCTGCGTTCTGGGCGCACAGTTTACAATACATGCAAAAGTATTTTCAATTGTTTTGGCTGCGACTGCGACTGCCTGTTTATCAGTTCTTGGTGGTGGGTTTTCCTGCCCTATAAATAGTCCGGCAGATCGGCAGGGCAGCACAGTTTCGTCTGGAGTTTCGACAAGTGAAGTACAACACGTTAAAGTCTAGAATATAAGAGCGAAAATTCTTGAAGCAGCTGTGCCGCCACCACTGGCATGACCAGGTGGCGGCTGTAAAATCCATTATAAGCCGCAAAGTACAGTTATGCACCAGTTGCATGCCCATTCAAATATGGTAAGGTTTAGTCAAATCAACTATAAAAGGTTTTTAATTGTTTTCAACTTTTCAATAGCAGAACCATCAGTCAATTTACATTCAACAGAAAGAAGAAGAAAAAAAACAAAAGCCAAATGAATCAGCTCAAATAATTCTACTGAACGAAACGTAAAGCTAAACTAAACTCCAGTTCCGTAACATATACAATATATATATTAATCATCAAAAAATAAATCACCCAAGTACTCATCTATGTTAACAACGTTACCAACAATCAATCATCAGCGAAGGAATACTACTCAATTGAATCATACGAGTTTGGGATCAGCCGTACTCTTGGAAGCACTACCTATAGTTCTTATCTGAGGCGTTGCGTAAACATCGAACACTCAATGGTCTAAACTATCACACGACTTCCACTTCAAATTGTTTTGTGCCTTTTTGTTTTGATTTTCAGTTTAGTTGATTGCATTTTTTTTTGTTAACTTTCGTTATAAAGCTATAAATTTGTTGGTCTAACAATATTCTTGTTGAAAATTTCCAAGTCTAAAATAATTTAAAAAAAAAAAAATTAAATAATATTCCAATTGTCAGTTGAGAAATAGTGAAATTTTTAACGATGTATATTGCCAATAGCAGGCGCGTTTTTGTTATATAAAAAATCAGTTTGTTAATAATTTAAGTTGAAAAAATCTGTTAAACTTCTTTACATTTTAAAATTCAGTTCGGTTCGTATATTTTTTATTTTAAGTATCTCTTTTAAATTCATATTTTTTCCTTTTTTTAATATTCGGTTTGCATCCATTTATTTCTGGGTAAGTTTTCATTTCAATGATTTCATTACATTTGTGTTTTTTAATGTTATATATTTGTTGTGTTATTTAAAAAAAAATTTTAAATATTAATATTAATTTGTTGGTATTTTTTTTTAAATTTTTACTTTAATCATTATTTATTTTTTTGTTTCCTCTAATTTCTAACTTTAACTTTAATTTATTTTTTATTGTTTATTTATTTTATTTTTATTTTGTTTACCTTTAATTGTTGTCTATTTTTTTTATTATTTTATGTTTTTATGTGTTAATTTAAATATTATAATTTGGTGATTTACTTAATTTCCCGTGTGTATGATTTGTATTAATTTTTAATGTTTATTGTATTTATAAAATTCATTTGAGTTTATTATTTTATTTGGTAAGTTCTCTTTTATGAATTTGTTATATCAAAATATTACTTTATGTTTCATATACTTTTTAATCAAGGTGTCTAAAAAACACAAAAATGTCTATTATTTTCATTAATTTTTGTTCAATAACATTTTTTTAATATCATTTTATAATATAAAGTTTCATACATATTATTTAAAGTTGATTTTCGTATAGATTTATTATTATTTCATATTTTTTATTTATATTTATTTATTAATTTTTATTCATATTTATTATTGATAATATGGAATATATTTTTAGTTTTTTGATTTCTTAAAGTTTTTGTAATTCTTTTAATTTATTTAAATTTGCTTTATTATTTAAATAGTTTTTTTTGTGAATTTTCTTTATTATTTATTTTATTTGTTTATTTTAAATTATTTTTATTATTATTATTATCAATATTATTTATTTATTTTTTTTCTTAATTTTATTTGATTTTCAAATTGTTCTTATTATTTTGAATTGTTTTATTTATTTGGTTTAAAATTATTTTGAGTTTATAATTTGATTATATTTTATTTTATTTTTTCATCATTTATTGCTTTTTTATTCCTTTTTAATTTTCCACTCGGGTCCGAAAAGTAAAGAAACTGGACTCAAATGAGGTTTTTTTTATAAGTTCAATATTAAATAACAAAACAATATTAGTTCTAAATATGAATAAACTGTACTTCCATTATAATCTGCTGACTTTACTATATGAATTTGGGTAGGGCTTTCATTTTTAGTGTCTTGAGAATCCTTTTGAATTTAGTTTATTGAGCAAAATCACTTGGGCGTGCCACACATCAAATATATAATTTATAGCTTAAGAATTAGACATAAATACACGGAATTAAGTTAAGCCACGCCTACAAGGCTGCTGCTACTGCTGATATCCTCCAGCTGCTCGAGAGCTTACGGATGCGCTCACTGCTTTGCCTTATCGCTGGCATTATCCTGGGGCGCATTGGGTGCGGGCGCCGTTTGGGCAGCAGCTGCTGGCATTTTAGCACCATCACCACCATCACCAAGATTTGAGTCAGCGGCACCGCCGAGACTCTCTGGCACGGCATTGC
This sequence comes from Sphaerogastrella javana, assembly GCA_037040025.1. Taxonomy (NCBI): domain Eukaryota; kingdom Metazoa; phylum Arthropoda; class Insecta; order Diptera; family Drosophilidae; genus Sphaerogastrella; species Sphaerogastrella javana. The sequence continues at coordinate 7,792 of JBANCZ010001444.1, read as the reverse complement.
TGTCCCGGTCGAAGAGATAACTGCCGCCTAGAGGGCGTGGTCGGCCACCATAGGAAGAGCTACAAGGGGCGACAACAGAGCAAGCCTATCTTAATTAATTTAAAAATTCAACGCTACTCGCTACTCTTGAAAAGGAAAAAAAAAACGTATACACTCTATATGCAATATATGTGGTAAAACTGTCGTGGCATCTGGCTGTGCGGCATGTGCACCCACTGCAACTTACCTCTGTGCATCGTGCTCTCTATCCCGACCCCCGCCAGCCGCACTGCCAGCTGCAACTCCGGCATTGTTATTGCCGTTGCTGTGACTGCCGCTACCGTTGGAGCCGCCACGCGAACTCTGCTTATCCTGATCCCCTAGATAGGTCCAACCCTGACCTTGGCCCTGGCTCTGACCGTGCCCACTGGGCTTGCCCATATCGCCCATGACACTGGTATGGCCACCGCGGTAGCCATCGCTGCCTATGGCTCCGGAGCTGACCTTAGTGCCGCCTCGATCACCATAGGGACAGTCTCTGACCAGTTGACCACATGGCGAGCCGGAGCCAGAGCCGTAAGTGGAACCAGAGCCATAGCCGGAGCCGGGCGAGAGCGATTGACCGCGTTCACGATCATAATGGGAGCCACCGCGACTGTCATCGTCATCGCCAGCAAAATAATAGCCACGCCCCGAATTATCGAAGCCCGATTGTCCTCTGGATGTTACCAGTTGACCCGAGGGCAGTGCATTGGGTTGGTTGGGTGCAGTTAAAAGATTGATAGTAGTTGATAGTGGTACGACAGGAACAGGAAGTGGTGGGTGTATTGGTGCCGAGTTCAGAACATAAACATATATATTTGTTTTCGTAGAGAGTATCCAGAGTTCATGTTGTAGTTGTTGTGTTGTTGTTGTGGTGTAATTAGTAGACATTGTTATAGTTGTAGTTGTAGATGTTGTGTTGTTGTTGTTGTTGTATGTAAATAGAGAATGTAGAGCGTTAAGTTTGATAATAATTGAACAGAGTAAGACAGAGACACACACAAAATGAAAACGGAACGAAAGTGTATTTATGTATAAGCAGGATAGCGATACCTGTAGGTCTCATCCCACGGACGATAGTTGCGAAAATCATACCTGGAATAGTAGCGATCATATGGATCATATTTGTCATAGCCGGAACGTGAACGATCATAGTAACGATCTGCAAATAGACGATCAATTAGTAACAGTTAAATGCATTAACGTGCGGTCTCTCTCTTTTCCCACCCCTGCCTCCGTCACGATCGTAGTAACGATCTCTGGTATCATAGCCGGAGTAGCCATATCCATATCCATAGCCTTGTCCACGATCAGAGTAACCGGTACCACGCCTATAGTAATCATCATAGCCACGTCCCTCGTAACGGTCGTAGCTCGTGCGCGGCAAATACCGATCATCGCGACTGTAGTACCGATCATAGTCACGATCTCTATAGTTGCTGTTGCGATCATCATACCGATCGTAGGAATAATACCAGGAGGTGCGTGGATCATCGTTCGCACGACTCGAATAGCCACTGCCATATCGATCGCTACTGCCATATCGATCGCTACTGCCATAATAACGATCCTCATAGCAACGCACACAGCGGGACTGACGACTCTTCCCGCTACCACGTAGCACCGCATCCAGTCTACCTGCTGGTTGACTGGCCAGTTGCTTGTTATCATTGCCAAGGTGCGTGGCACTACGCGCCTCGGGTCCTGTGACAGCGCCCTGCACATAGACAACGGTCAGACACAGCAGCTGCAAAAGGGCAAAAAGTTATTATGATGAGTTGGAGTTGAAGTTGGAGTTAGTTGATCATTAACTGATTGTTTATGGATACATTTCATAGTTCAGTGATCAAGTGGGCCAAAGCCCTCATACAGCCTGCAATTCCAATCATAATTGAGGAAAGTATTAAAGTACAGCTCGAAATACAAAAGCCAATGTGTAGAAATCATCAGCAGCATCATTATCATCATTAAAAATGGACAACCGGCGCCAGCGAGCGTGAAATATGATCAATGTGTGAGCCCCATCTGTCTCTTACACACCCTCTCTCTCTCTCTACCTTTCTTACTCCATCTCGCTCTCTAGCTCCCTCTCTCAATACCGCTCTAGCTCTTTTGATCTGTACTCGATTATGCAAGAATAAAGCATAGCTTACGGCTCAAATGGAACCAACACCTTCAAGTGATCGCATTTAATTTGCCACCGCTACAACCACCAAACAAACAAAAGCACTAATAAACAGAATAAAAGTAGAAAATTGTAAATAATAAAAAAAAAAAACCAACTCATATTCATATGCATAAAGTAGCATTGACATCATTTTGTTTTCATTCATTCAGGGCCTGCGGATTTGGAATCATAAAGCTCGCTATGAAACTCCAGCCAGACCACAAATACCACCACTAGCTCTACTCATAAGCTACTCCCTCCCCTCAACCCCTGCTGTGATCTATATTAATGAATGCCGGTGTATGTGTGTGTGTGTGTGTGTGTCTGTGTATGTGGTGTGGTGTAGCCACTCCGCCACGCTTTGTTAGCCAAGCATCAGGAACAACTTCCGCTCTGGGGTTTGCGACTGGCCAAATATATATGTATCCATCAACAACTGGCCAATCTCTGTGAATCTCTTGCACTCTGCTTCGTGACTTGTCACTGAATGGATTTATTTTTTGTTTGTCATTTGCACTGCCCACTTTATTAGAATAATTATTATTTCGAAATAATTATGAAAAATAAAGTAAACATTTTCTATATATGCTCAATGCCTTTTTCGGACAAGGGTCGTTGCCATTGCTATAGAATTGAACGAATTTTTTTTTTAGTTTGATATTTACGTAATCTAATCAGCATAATCTAATCCCATTACATCATAAAGCAACAGTTATGCATATGAGTTTCACTAATAGTTATTGCTCTACCCAATAGGGTAGGTCAGTCAATTGGACTGTGATTATCTAATGTCATCTACAGTTTTTAGACGAGACTACTAAAAAGTTTGATGTATGATAGATAACAGTGACTATACAATACATACATATACATAAGTTTACGAGATAAGTGTAAATTGTATGCCAGGAGAAGCAAAACTTTAGACAGAACCTTGAAAATATGAAATAAACACTCTTAACAGATCGAATCGATGGAAAGCTACTCAAAATCTTCTGTTTTCGTGGATGGCTTTAGATTAATTACATAAAAATGTTGAATAATAGATAAGATTAATTTGGCAATTCAAATGTTTAACTTGTCATATTAATTAATCTATATTGATATCTTGTTTATATTTACCTGTTATTTTTGCACATTTTATTCTATATGCTAATACATTTTTTGTCTACTAATTAAACAAGTTTATGGGAAATTACACAAAAGTTTCTTAGCGGTTATACAAATACATTGACTTAAGTAAATAATTTAAGTGTTTTTATACGAAATGTAATGCATTTTATTTGCAATAACACAGCGAAATTGTTTTAGTGTTGCAAAACGAAAAATGCAGGTCGAATATACAGGTCGCATGCGTCAGCTGCTCATGGCAATGTTAAGACTAACAGGACTGTTAAATTACAGGGACAGGAATGTTAAATTACAGGGATGTCAATCAAAGCACTGTTACATTGCAGAGATGTCAATTAGATGAAAAGAAGCCACAAATGACTATGACTATTGCGAATCAGAAGACAGCTGGTCGAATGAATGATTTTAATATATTCATTATTCATTATATATTTTATTGTTATAATATCTTTTAATGTTAAATTAAACGAGAACTCACCAATTGTAGCACACGCATTTTAGTAGTAGTTTCACTTTTATATCAAGCACAAGCACTAACAATTTCAGGCACGTGTTGTGCCTCTTTTGAACTGTAATTAACTATGGGTGTTATTAAAGTTAGTACACAATCCTTAAAAATGTTTCAACAAGTATTACTGCTTCACGTATCGCTGGCAACAGAATCGAAATGACGAATGTGAGCTACAGGTCTGTGTCGGAGGTATTTATTTGAAACTGCCCCGAGTTTTAGAACCGAATCCGATTCCGAATCCGAATTCAAAGCTAGCAGTGAGACGCACTGAAGCGCGAGATCGTGAGCTGAGCTGAACTGAGCAGAGCTGAGAGTGTTGTGGGTGTTACGGTTTGTCTGCATGGGGAACGGTAGCGGGGGTTCTCTATGGGAATCAGCTCTGTGGCATGAGCAACTAGCCTAGGTGTTGGCATGGCGTCGTTTTGTCACTTCACCTGCAACACTTGTGGTGTTGTTGGGTTAGTCCCATGTCAAAAAAAAAAAAGAGAATACAAAAAATAGTTCGCTTCATTTTTGGAGGTTTTTCATGGTCAGTTTGGCATTCGTGGAATGACGGGAGGATGTTTTTTTTTTTTCAGCCTGAGAGACCTGTCATTATTTCTGCTGCTGTCTTTAATCAGAGAGCACACCTCTTGAGCTCTCTATCTCCCTCGCTCTTGCTATAATTTTTGTTCAGCTAATTAAAATCCACTTGTATTGCGTAATGGTCAAACGAATTCCTTTAAACTGTCGACATATGTATCCCATGTATTTTGATCGGTGTGGCCCCCAACTGTGACTCAGAATAGCTGGATAAATCTTTGGATTAAAGGCGTGAAATTAGCATTATGCTAATTGAGCTGAACAAATTCTTGTTGTCTACTTTGTATTATTTTTGGGAACGCTTACATAACCCAACAGCGTGACCATGAAAAGGGTTTAAGTCTGCATTTAACTAGACTATCTTAAAAAGTCAGCTGCTAGGTCGAAAATATTTATGCTGATCATTGCATTCACTACATTAATTCGAATATATAATATTACTCCTTTTACATAGGTACAGAAAGATTAAAATTAAATTGAGTTTATGAATTTAGAAAAGAATTGCAAAGAAGTTTTAGTAAGGTACAGTCTAAACTGAACTGAAATCTTTCCTAGATTATTTCAAATATATATTCTAAATCATTTTGCACAGATAAAGAATATTTAATATAATATTAGCTTTAATTGCTGAGGTTAGGGAAGAATTTGAAATATATTTCTGGGAGGCGTGGTCTGAATTTTCTCTGATCTTGAAGAGGTCAACCAATACTAGGTATTGTATTCTCAAACTGAAACATGGAGAAATATGTTTCCTTAAGGTTTCTTTACTGAAATTTATACTTTCCTTAATTATTTTAACATATTATGTTACATTATTGTAAAATATGAATAACAATTGTCTATAAACAAATCACAGTACATGGAACAGTTGTAATACCTCAAACTATAGCGCAGCAGTAGCCTATAACATTGGTACCATATGAACTTTACGCTAGAGTGAAAAGCCCCGCTCTGATATACACATATAGAGTTTTAGCTCCTGCGAGAGCTTCTTGCTCGCGTCTGCATGCTCAGTGAACCCCGCCGCAGCTGGAGAACTGGAGGTCGTTGGCATGGCATGCAAAGTCAAAGTTACCTACGCAACGGCGACAAGTTTAATTAAACGATATAATTTATATATGTATATGGAATAGATGTACATGTATATATTTGTTTGTTGTTTCTAAATTTTTAAGTTTTGTTTTGTTTATTTTTTATGATACAATATGCTAAGTGTTGTGTTATTGTTTGAAGATTGCATCTAGTTTGCTTCATGGAAGAACAATTTGTCATACGAGTACGAGTAGTTAAATATCTAGGCTGTCTCTCAAGTGTAGGCAAAACATAATTATAATTATAAGTATAATATAATAACAATTAATGCTAGTTCAACGATTGGCTAAATACGTTTCAGTTTTTATTGTCACATTTCGGCTGAGTATCGAATGCCGAGCCCAATTCCCAAGCCCACAAGATATCATGAGTGCCCCTGGCCCAAGGGCGAGGCCATAGCGCTCGCTGCCGCTGCTATTTCATCCTGGAATGCCAGGAAACCCAGCTGGGCATGAGAGGCCTCATTGAGAGCACGCGATCGTATACATGCACGATACTGATCCGCACTCAAAGAGCTCGTACAGATCTGAAAGCAGTATTTACAATAAAGGTTAGATTAGCATTGAGTTAGTTTCTCTGATTTCAATGCGCTACCTTTGTGTGCCAGCGATGAAAGATGCCCGGATCTGTGGCTCGTATGATTTTAATTTTGGATCGCACATATTTGCGATACAGCATCACATCCTCGCCGCCCCAGCCCACAATTTCCTCATCGAAGCCGCGTACATGCAGAAAATCCGAGCGATATTGGCACGTCATGCCATAGCCAAAGTCACGCCAAAAGCCCGTGTCCCTGGAGATGAGCAGCTGTTCCTCATCGCTGGGCAAAGCTTTGCCCTGCAGCGTGTAGACCACGTGCGGATTATACAAGCTGAACACAACTGGATAGTACACCTATTCGTATAATAAAGTTGAAATTAAAGATCAGTCAAATGTCAGACGAATTACAAGTTAGCTTAAGATTTATTTCACTTACCTTCTTCCCTGGCGAGGTGTTCCAGCGACAACGCTCTAGAAATTTGGCGGTAAACACAATATCCACATCGCACATGAACAGCAGCGCATCGTCAGTAACTTTGGCTGCCTGTGGCTTTATGTACTCCGCTCCGAGACGCAACGCCTTGGCCCTGCTGAAAGTCTCATTCATGGCCAAGAGCTGCACACGCGCTGCGCCTGCGACTAGCTCCTGCGCCTGCTGCAGTCCACTCTCGCCAAAGTAGACAACGATAAGCTGCAGACGATGGTCCATCAGCTGTTGGAACATGTGCATAAAACTGCGGAAGCTCTGCAAACGTCCAGCCAGTGGCAGTATGATATGGATGATGGGACTGGCCGCAACCTCAGCGAGCTGCACCGTTTGCAGTGGTGCGAATGGACGCATGATAAGGGCTTTGCGCACAACATGCGTCTGGTGTTTGATGCTCTGAAAGTAGAGCTCGTACTGGCTGCCAGTTGTGGGCTCCGTGCGGTAGATACCCTCGACAAAGTCATCCAGCGTATACTTGCCCTGCTCCGTGGCTGTCAATCCCTTGGCACGAGCGCGCGCTGTATGATTACGATTGAGACTCTCCAGGGCCTTGTTGACCGCCTCCAGTAGATCGCGACGCCTGTAGCCAATTGGCTTTTCCACCACACGCTTGCCCAGACCCAGATCAATGGGATATACACGCGTGAAGGTGAAGTGGTTGAAGGGTATCATCTCATACTCATTGTTCAGCGGCAAACCATGCAATATCTCGGCGGCTCCAACCTGTTTCCGTATGTAACTACTGCAGTCATAGTGGTGCGTCAACGTGGCCACTGTTGTATCCGTCTGGTGTACACCCACTGCATTCAATTGACTACTGTTGCTGTTGCTAGATGACGCGACTCCGCTGTATGGTGCGCTGCCTTGTAGCGCCAATTTGCTGGGTAATCCACTGTGCCCACTGCGATTGTTTTGCAGCAGAGCAATCTGTGCACGCAGTGACAGCACTTCATGTTTCAGGCGTTCTATTTGCGCATCACGTGCACTCAATGCGTAGCTATAGCCATTCTTCTCACTGGGATTGGCGGGAGAATTTTTGTTGGATTGTGCGGTCAACTCGTCGAAGCCCCATTTCGTCAAAATGGCTATGGAAATCACAGTAACGAGTGCGAAGAGCAACAAAAGCCGCACTAGTAATCTGGAGGCCAACGAATTATGCATTTTCCATATTCTTTTTGTCATTCATTTCTGGTAATATAATAAGAAATTTAAAATTAGCGCTAAACAGAGTAGATACGCATAACAGCGCTGCTAACTGCTACAG
>JBANCZ010001443.1:0-21670 GCA_037040025.1 Sphaerogastrella javana | reverse complement strand
TTTTCTATGGTAAAGAAAACAATGTAAATAATCAACGTAATGCATGTTTTCAAATATCTTCGCTCTCGCAAATTTTCATATCAATGAAGTTAAACGCGTTTACACCGATATTAAGTACTCTTTATTGTTCTAACTTCTAAATCGTTTGATGACAATGCGTTAATTTCCAGTGTTGCAATTATAGATCGCTTTTTAAACGAGATTAAAGCGCTGATCCTAAGCTAATTTACTTTTCGCGAAACTGTTCAGAAAAGTCAATTACTGTGAGTCAATGGTTGCAATTAAGTGCCGCAATTAGCACTCGTCAACGAAGAAAACGCTGCAATGGAGAACGAGAGAATTAAGTGCAGGCTTCAATTTTAAGGCTTTAATTTCAATTAAATGAGCGTTCAAGGTATTGTTTAAAAGCGTCGATATCAGTCCGGTTGGTAATTAGCCTAGGGCTTTTAGTGGCATTAACACCATCAGTTTGCAGGCTAGCGAGAAGGTCCACGTGATCTGAGTCCAAGTCCCAACATTGGCGAATGCCAGCTCGAAAATCCGGTATTCCGTGGGATATTGCAAAATCTATACAAGTGGGAGCATCCGCTAATTATTGGCCTCTGGGTGAATTGCAGCTATCACCCCATAGCCAATGTCATGCATTCCCGTCTCCACCAACCAAATACCACTGGCAGCAGTGAGCAAACATATCTTTGAAGTACCTCCCTTTCGTCAATTCTGTTCCTGGGTGGGCAGTAGATGGAGCTAAATTCAATGTCTCCTAGTCCTGTGAATTTTTTGTGTTTCAACTGCTCGTTGCGGGAAATGACGGAGAGAGCTTTTAACCAATAGCGAAGCTCCACCGACGCCAACGCATAGATTATGGCTTAATGCAACGACAACGTTTAATTAAAGGCATTTGTTAACACACAACAACGTAATTAAAATGCAAATAAATTTCAGCAATAAAAATTTCATTGCTATTATACAAAGTGACAGCTTGATAGATTGTGCAAAAAAGAAACAACATAAAGAATAATAATAATAAATAAAACAAAATTAACGATATCTATAGAAAAAACAAAAATTATATAATTATGAAAATATGTTTATCAATCGAATTATTCATAGATTAAACCATACAAATTACATATTATTTATATACATGATGAAGCAAAAAAAAAAAAAATAAATAAATAAATAAAATAGAGAAAAAAAGGAGTGTGCGATAGAAGTGGAGAACTCATTATGCATATTACGCGAAATATCAATTTCCTGTTATCAAGCTCTGACACAGATAACAGCAAGTGACACATTTTGGGTATCGATACAGCGAGAGATACAGAGAAAGCTATATAGATACACAAGGTGATATGCAGCTGTATCTCTGGATGACACTTACAACACCCCCCCCCCCTCTCACAGCCCTCACATGGTCTACTTCCATGCCATTTTAAACTGCGCAATTTGTATTTGTATGGAGAGGTGAATATTCGCAATTGATATGCAATTTTCAGTTTTCTCTCCGAAAATGTCGAGCTGAATTCACAAAGTACAGCCACGTCAGAGAGAATGCCAAATATTTTTGGCAGCTTTGTCAACACACAAACGCACATTAACGACTCCAGCTGAAATATTGCGCAAATAAATAAAATCTGACAAAGGCTTTCATAATATGTTACATGCATTTCATTCAGTTTTGCCAGGAAGTGCATAAAATATTGCGGAAATACTGGAAAGACGGAAGAGCGTCTATCCATATGCAACTCGTGCAATTTTCAATGTGCAACGTAAGTCCCCAAAATAACAGTAGATGATCCAAGCTGTTGCTGTTGTAGTTGTAGCAGTTGTTGTTGTTGTCGTTGTTGTAGTTCTTGTTGTTGTTGTTGTTGTAATAATAGCAGCTGTTATTATAGTTATTGCTATTGTTGTTCTTGTGCTCACGCTTGAAACTCTGTGAGCATAGAAACCTGCATTGTATAAGCGGCTTTTGCACATATCCTGTTCCTTGTTGTCAGGATGTGCACAATTTCCATGCAGTTGGCGCGCCAAATTGCAAACATTTTCCTCCTCCACGCTAGCTGGCATTTCGATTTCGTTTTGTCGAGTGTGCAACAAAAATGGCAGGGTAAAAAAATTCCTTAAAATAGCTCATCAATTAAGATAAAAGCAATAAAGTTACTTAAGCGCTGGCAGCTTTTTCATGAGGGCTTATCACGTTGCCTCGTGATTGCCTCAGCAATTTCTTACTTCTTCTTCTCTTGGCAGAGTTTTATACTATATATAAGCTGCAGTAGCAATTATTTCAATCATTTTTGAATTTATTACACAAATTTTATGAAGCATCAAAAAAATGTGTAAAATTTTTACACGCTTCACTTAGAACAAGCGGAAAGAGAAAGAGAAAAACGCTTATGATAAGTTTGTGTAAAAGTATTTAAAGAGCAGGGAAAGAAGTGGTATATATAAGTGGTATATGGTACAAACAGTTCTAATTAAAGGTCAAAGGTCTTTCATATTCCATTCATGCCTATGTTCAATTTTCCTTTATCTTTGCGCTTGACGATGTCAGGAACTGGAGGCAATAAATTTCAATAGAAGTCAAAGATATTATTCAAAATATAGAGCATAGAGTATGTAACAGTAGAGTGTGTTCGACTATTGTGCAATTAATATAATCCTTTAAAGCTGCCCAAACAAGGGCGAAGATTTTCTTTGTTCTTCTTAAGTGGAACAATACTAAATGAATTGGACATAAAAGCAATTTTAAATATAGAAATTAATAAATAAATGTAAGATTAGATTAGGTTTTCTTCAAGCAAACTTTGCCAACAATCTCATTCTTTTTATTTTCATTTCATAAATATTTAATTAGAAGACAACGTCCTTTCCAACAGCAAGCTTTCTTTCTCGCTGCTTGACCCTTTTCCAATTTCATAGCAAATCAAAAAAGCATTTCCTTATTCAATGAATTACGATACGCTCTGATAAATTGCGCTGTAAAACAGCTGGAAACGAAGCACACAAACAAACCGAACAGATACGCAGACAGAGAGGCAGACCATCAGACAGACACACAGGACAGACAGACAGGACAATCATATCCAATTGCCACATTGAGTTGGCGGGGCAAATGCTTATCTAATTGCTTTTCATGGCACAACTTGTAAGCGGAAAAGCCCTTTTTTCACGCTGTGCACAAGAATTATGAAATGTTCGTGGGCGTGTATATATACGTAGAAGCAAAATTAAGGGGTATACATAAAGAAAAGTCAGATAAAAGCAATTCGTTATTCCTTAACTGCAGCTAAATAGATGCCAAGGCGAACATGGAGTCAGTTACACAAAGCCACAGTGTAATGCGAGAGCTCTGAATCTAAAGGCGGGCCAGGTGCTAACTCTCAATTGTACTCTATATATTTCACTCTGTATGTCTTCGGTGTATCTGTCCGACTGTCTAACAGTCTCTCTGCCTAAGTGTCGGTCTGTTTGCACGGTCGAGTGCTCGATATTCACAATAATGGCGCTCCGAAGAGCTCTAAAGTGGATAAGGTAACAGCTGCCGAGGCTGGCGACGACCCGAGAAGCAAATGGCAAAAATGGCGCCTGCTGCCAACACTTCAGCAGCAGCTTCAAGTTTTGAAGTGTGCCACTCACACACACAAACATACTCACACACTCACACACACTCATTCACCCTCACTCACATATACACGCAGACATATAGTCGTCGCGCGTGTGATTAGCTCGAAAGTAAACTCATGCTCTTTCATGCTCTCAAGTGATGAACTGCGTCATGTGTTGTTTTTTGGCAGCGACAGCAGCCAATGGAGCGTATGCGAACGCAAATATCCAAGAGAATGCCCACGCGCTCAGGGATCAGAACTCACATCTAATATCTCACATCTTACAGCTCTTTAGCCAGTGGCATGTGGCCAAGCCGTAGGCTTAAAGACAGACTATAGGTTTCATGCCACGTCGCACAGCGACTGACAGCCACAAAAGCAGCAGCAGCAGGAGAAGAAGGAGCAGTAGGAAGAGGAAAAGTGTCAGGAGGTGCAGTAGCAAGAGGAGCAGTGGCAGGAGGAGCAGGGGCAGCAGAAAGAGCACTAGCAGTAGCAGCAGTAACAGTCTGCCAGAGTAAATCCTTTGCGGATTTTGGTCAAGAAATGCGCAACGAAATCAACTTGAAAGCGTTGAAAAATACAAGACAAGAATAAAACAGGCAACCAACTGTGAGTAAAGGAAACCAAGAGCAACAACAACCAACAACAATGCCACAAAAAGTAACTTTATAAACGGTAGAACACAACTTTTGTTTGAGGTTTTTTCACAAATGAACAAAAAAAAAAAAAATAATAAAAATTCAGAAAATCAGTGAAAAAAAATATGCAAAGCGCCAAAAGGAAAAGCAAGTTGAAAGCAAAAAGAAAAACATCTTTATAAAGACGAAGAAAATTTCCAACCATAAAACTTGAAATTGTTTGTAGTCAAAAATGTTTGTTCTCTAGCTGTGATGGAAATTACAAAACGTTAGTCTAGTGGGCGTGGCAAAGTTTTCTATTCCATTTGCTGCTCCAACTTTTTGGGGGGCCAAAGTTTAAGCTGTTTACTGTGTGGCCACTGAATGCCTGCTTGCGGTCAGGTGTTTCGTCCTGGCAGCTGCTTATGCATGCCATTAGGATTTGCCAGGCTCAACTCAATTTTCGAGAATTTTGGGGGCCATTTTGGGTAGGAATTTGGTATTACGTGCGCGTTCAGCCATCGGCTGATTAAAACGCGCAGCGCAGCCAACTTAATCAATTTCCGGCTCGAATTGCCACTGGAAATAGTTAAACAGAATACAAAAATTTGCAAGTTCTGCAAGTTTTTTTCATACGCTTTTTTTTGCATTTTTATTTGCGTTTATTTTGTCTGTTCTATTTTGTTTGCGGGGCAATTTTCGCGCATGAAATTGTGGCACGTGCGAAAGGGCGACGTGTGGGCGTGGCACACACACAAAAAGAGACATAGAGATAGAGAGAGAGAGAGAGAGAAAGAGAGAGTGAGACAATGCAAAACTAAAGTCCTTTTTACGGCTGCTGACGACAGCTGCAAATTGAATGAAATTAAGCCGAAAGTTAGAGCCGCCATTTATTAAGTGGCTTTACATTTTGTCTCACTGCCTGACAGTTGGTAGCAGGGGCAGGGGCAGAGAAGAACCACACCTCATGGCCAACGTCCCACGCCCAATGTTCCACGCCCACTGGCACTACCTGTCTCACTTGTCGCACTACCTCCTTCACAACAAAAGCCATTTTAATTGAATGAATACTTATGCAGTAAGTCCTTTCAATGGAGCCCAACAGCAGCCACAGCTGGCAAAAACAACAACAACAACAATAATAACAACAACAATGATAACAACAACAAAAATAACAACAACAACGAGAACAATAATAACAACAAAAACAATTACTTCAACCAAGTGGAAAGCTGATTACTCTGCCACAAAACAATGAATACTGCCAAGTGAAATATGATAGAAAAAGTAAGGAGAGAAAATTAAAAAAAAAGAAAGAGAAAATCTATATAAAATGGGAAAACTCTGTCAAAGAGAACAGAATAAGAAAAATAGTTGGAGTTACAGCTGAACAGCTGCCACAGCAGCCAAAGGCAACAGCAACACCAACTAAAAGGAAAATAAACAAGAAAAGTGCAAAGACGACAGTATTTGAAGTTGACTGACAAAATATCTAAAGTAAACACAAAAGACAGCAACAGGGCAGAAGATATATATAGTAGATAAGGGATATAGCAACGACAGAGCAGAGAGCAAAGAAATCAAATTAAATGTTTGGCTCTGAATAGTTAAGAGTTCTCAGAACTTTATGCCATGATGTAACAAAGCACAGATATCAGCTATATATTTGTAACTTTATATACCCCTGAGTTTCATTTAGTTCATACAGTTTATTATATTTTGTTTATTGTTGTTAAACAAACTAAGAGATTTCTATGAACAGAACTAAACTATTTGGATATAAATAACAAACATTTAGAATTCTGATTAAGCAATTTCCATTTTTAGTTTAATTTAGTAAATGAAACCATATGAAATATGCTCACTACATTTTATTTTGCAATTTGTTTGTGAATATGTATTTGTTTGGAATGAAACGAATATTGTTGAAGCAATGTGAATGCTTCTGCCAGTTTGCCAGCTTATGGAGCTACCTCATAGTTGGATTAGCCCACAGTCAGGTCCATGATGGCATTGACCACATCGCTGTTGTGCATTAGAAGGGCCTTGATGGCCTTCTGGCGTGAGCAATCGGCCTGCATGATGACCAGCTCAATATCCTTCTCATCCAGCTGGATATCACTGAGGATGGCCTCATCATCCTCATCATCTTGATCATCGGCGGCAGCTTTGGCCGCCTTGGCGCCATCCTTGGCCTTGGGAATGCTGCGCATGTTGCCATCGTTCAGATAGCGTTCGGCTGCCTGAGCTGTAGCAGTATTGGAAGTGTCCTCGACACGCACCTCGCCAAAGACAATGTAGGTCTTGGTATTCGGGTACTTGTAGACTTCGGGACGATCGAAGTAGAGCAGCATGTTCTTGGACTTGCGCATGGTCACACGAGTGACATTCGGTACGGCTTGCAAATTGAGTTTCATCAAAATGCGACGTGATTTCTTTTCGCCACGTGAAAATTTCGGCATGGCCAAAATGTTGGGGGCATCCGGACGATCTTGCTGCTGTGCCACCAAGCTACCCTGTCCCACAAGTGTGGCAGCATCTTCCTCATCGCTGTTCAAACTGTTCGAGCCGGTGGAGCTAGTGGAGCCCGATTTCACATCGATCTCAGCAGCAAGCTCTAGCAACTTCTCCATATCGGCATTATTGATTTTCTTCTTCTCCTTGTTGTTGGGGTTTTTTATGACGTTGCTGCCACTGGATTTCTCAGCTACGACCGTGTCCACGGCAACGTTAGCTACTGCGTCAGCACAGCCAGCGCCATCAGCACCACTAGCGGCTGCAGCAGCCTTGGCCTTCTTCATCTTCTGCTTTTTGCCCATAATGTTCGTTTAAATTGGCGTCTTGTAATGCGTTGAGGTACTGCAACGATTTATTCATACAATAATAAATTTTTTTTTAATTGAAATCTGTTGAAATTTGATATGCGTGGTTATGTTGGTTGTGCAATACTCACGTGGAAACCGTCTTCACTTGCTCCAGTATCATAAATGAACGAAGTTTCTGGATAATGGTGTTAAGTTGCCTGCGCTTGCGCAGTGTTGTAAAACGCATACAGAAGCAGCCCTGGTTGGCGTTGGCGTTGGCAGTGACAGTGGCAGCGCCAAGTTCAAACGAACTAGTAAACTCGATTGGTGAAACCGATAGGCAAGAGTGTAATCGATAAGCAGCCAATAACTGAAACAGAAAAATTCATAAAAAAAAAATAATTTTGCAATTTTAAATCAGTAGTAGGCTATGAATTTAGGCATATCTCCGGTAGTCACAAGTAAGCAATTAAATCAATTGAAACGAGCATTCAAAGAGTTACAATCGAAGAAAAATGAACATAACTTTTCCAAGCGTTATTGAGAAGTCGTCGACTGGAATTCCAGAGCAACCAAAATTGGAAATTGGGGACGAAATCAATCTGGAGAATTTAGATGGCAGTTTCCGTAAAATTCCGTTCAAGGAAATATTTCCAAAGCGCAAAAAGTCTGCCGAGAGGATCCGTGAGAAGAAACTGCGCCAAAATCGCAAGCTGCGCAAATTGATGCTGCCCAAGAATGCCCTAATGGCCCTCAACGAGGTGAAGGGCATTACCATTAGCAAGTTTGCCATAAAAAGCTGTTCAGATGGTACCTTCACTGCAAAGGTTTCTGTTAATTTCAACGAGTACGAGGGCAAGGGTAAATCGAAGATGGCTGCCAAGAATTTGGCCTGTGAGAAGGCTCTGCGTGATTATATAATTGACAAATTGAAGTCGAAATCAAAGCAAAAGGGATCTGATGGTGAACAGGAGAACATGGAGGTCGAAGAGGAAGAGGATCCACCAATGTTGAATCTAGCTTCATTTGCCATCTTCAAGCTATTCGCCGAGTGGGAGCGCCAGGGCTATATTATACCCGAAGTGCATTCGCCTGGTCCGGATGATGAGAGTGGTGGGGAAGCTGGCAAGAAGCGAAAGAAACCAAAGAAACCAAAGGAGACAAAGGAGCCGAAGATACCGCGCAACGATTTACCCGAGAACTGGGAGACTATGAACCCAGTTGCCTTGCTGAATGAGATGCGACCTGGCCTCAAATTTGTTGAACATGGCAAGTGGACCATCGGTGATCCACCGAAGACAATGCCGCGCTGTGGAGTCGTTGTTGACGATCAGGAGTTCATCGCCTGCGGTCGCTCGAAGAAGGTTGCTCGTCGCAATGTTGCCGCAAACCTTTGCAACAGCCTCTTCAACACAAACTTTGCATACGAAGAGAGTTAAAACATTTCGGGAAGGAGGACTATACTGCTATACACTTCGAGGCTTTTCTCGTAATCATAAATATTAACACATCGAAATGTAACATATATTCAATTGTAATGCTGCTAAAAATACAAAATTACTATTTTATATGGTAGCCATTTTACCGCTTTGTATTCCTCGGCGCATGCTGTGGTAGTGATTCAAGGCCCAATAGCACTCTTGGCTAATTGGATTAAGTTTCGCTGCTGCATGTGGCACCAAGTCGTCGCTAAAGCCAATAAAATTTGCGGCTATCGCAACGAGATTTGATTGAAATTGATGATTTCCATTGAAATTCAATGGATGCAACTAAGAGAGCCACAAAAAAAAAAGAACGGATTTGTATGAAAACTACGAGCATGGCCCCAGGCATGGGGCAAGACTAGAAGGGGTTTTAAAAGGCTGCTGAAAGCTCGAAAAGCTGCAAGCGTGGAAGTGAAAATGCAGCTGCTGGTGACAAAATTGTGGGAGTGGCATGAGAATGAGTGGGAAAGTGGGAGTGAGAGTAAAAGTGAGAAAGTGAGAGTGAGGGTCTGCAGTTGAGTGCAAAAATTTAAAACGCAACGCTTCAGGGTGCAATATGCGCGGACAAAAGCCAAACGGATGTGACTAGAATGGCAATGGGTTTGCCAGCGGAAATGCGACGGGTGGAGTGTGGCAAGTGCCAGTATAATGTGATGCGGAAGTGCAGCGTACAATGTTGAAAGCGAACACGTGACAAAGAGAATGAGAGAGAAAGAGAGAGAGACAGACTGAGACAGACTGCTACACTGACAAGCGCAACAAATGTAGTTCAAAGTAATTTCCTTGCATTTTAATTGCAGCTCTGCATGCCTTGGCAACAAGGCGTGCTACAGCCCAAAAGGACCACAGAAGATATTACACTTTTGGGTGCTCTACGCTACCCGAAAAATACCGCACGCAGCTGCTGTGGCTGTCGCTGCGGTTGTCCTGTCGTCCTCTCCCTCTCCCTCTCCTTCCCTTTCTCTCTCTTTGTCACTGTCTCTTTTTTTCTATTTATCCTGTATGTGGGAGGCATGCAACGTTGCAAAATTCAACAAAAACAAGTACACTTGCGGTCTGAACTAAATGCCATTGTAACATAGTGGCACAGTGACACAGAGAGTGAGGGAGGGGAATAGACAGAGAGAGAAAGAAAGAGAGAGAGAAAGAGGGAGAGAATACCCCGCTGCCTATCAGCAGTTAGTACTTGGCAGTTGGCTAAAAGCCGCGCGCGCGTTTTGCTGTTAACTTAATTAAAAATAGCTCCGCTCCTATTAGCTTTTGCAGCTGTCTCCCTGCCCTGCCCCGACCTGCCCTTGCCACTGTTGCACTTGTTGCAAATGGCAAATGACATTTATAGATGATGCTTCCACTAATTGCCTGCAACTTGTCATTTTGGGGTATGTGCAGTTGAGATTAGTGAGTTAATTAGCTCATTTTGTGATTGTGATTATTATTATATTAAGAAGCTTTAAGCTTGTGATGGCATTGCAAATATATAAGCACAGACAACAGTTATGGAGCTTTTAAAGCACTTGAAAGCTTGCTGCATGGTTAAGGATTTTTAAGGATATTTTATAGAGATATTCTCAGTCTATATGAAGTTAGAGATGGGAAAGATTTTTAGAATTTTTCATGGTTTATCAAATGTTTCAAGCTTTTGATTGTATTACAATTACATAAGCGCAGTTAAAAGCTTTAGCGCTTTTAAAGTACTTGAAAGCTTGCTAAATACTCAAAATATTATTGAGTTACTTCACAAAGATATTATCTGTCGATGTTTAGTTAGTGATGGGAGAGTTTTACAGGGTTGCCTATAGTTCATCATTATAGATAGCGTGCTTGGCAAATGTTTTGCTTTCTCTGTGGAAAATTTTCCGTATTTTTTCTTCCTGTCCATTCGTTTATGTCTATTTTTTTTGCATTCACTGATGCGTTTTTAATTGCCGGACATTTTTAATTAAAGCATATGGCATGGGAGTGGAGCCATAATAAAATGTGCAATTATTAAAGTATTTTTTTTGCCCAGGTCGAGTGGAGCGTTACCTTAATAAGTTGCTTTAATTGTAAAGAGCGTAAGTAAATTATATCGAAATCAAATCATACACACAGACAGACAGATAGACAGATAGAAACGGAGGCGATGGGTCCAAGTGTTTTAATTGAATTTCGAGTGGATAGCTAATCAAATATTCCGTTTACAAGCAATAAATTCATAAAACTTGGTAATATTATAAAGAGCTTAAATAACTTTTCTCTTTTCGGGCCAACTATGTTAACTTTTGCTACAGGGATTAATGTGGACTCTCGGCAACAAATAATATAAAAAAAAAACAAAATAAAACTTGTAGACCGGCACGTACAGCATCCGATGATTAATTATTCTGCCGCATATGTTGCAATATCATGCGGTGCTGTGACCCAAAGAGGTTGCCTCAACTTTATTGAAGCTACGTTTAGGTTAGTTTTTCCGTTAGCCTACTCAATCCTCTCTCACTCTCTCTCTGTCTCCCTACTCCTCTTTCAATCTATATCTATCTCTGTTCGTGCTGAATAATGAAGAAGAGCAGAGCAATCCATATAGAGAGAGGGAGTGAGCTTAAGAGAGCTGTAGGAATCATAGTCATCGCGTTCTGGGAATAACTATGTCAAGGCAATAAAGTCCATTAGACAAAAGGCGTGAGTGGTAGCAGGGGGGCGGGGTCTTGGGGCAAGTGGTAACGAATCTTCAGGCACATTAATCATGCAGCTTATGCCAAATGATTGAATACGTATTATGTATGTGATAGCTCTTCGACTTGTGCGAAACAATGCTGAAAACTTGATTTCCATTCGAGCAACGTCTGAGATCTCTGACATTACGCAACTTTTCAGCTTTATATTTACTATATATATGTACATATACTGTTCACATACTCTCAAATAGCATGTGTAATTATATTGCAATTTCAATTTGTACATTTTATACTCAATTTAACAGTTGAGTTCGCTTGTAATGTAAACAGACATTCGAAAGGACGAACGGACAGACAGAGGGAGATAATTGACATTTCATGCGAATATTTATTGGCATGTTTATAATTGGTTTTCTTTCGAAAATATGCGAAGGTTTTCTCATTTTGCAAAATTAAATAGCAAAAGACTGCAAAAATGTAAATATAATAATTCTCCATAATTATAACTATGCATTTTAAATACCTTTTATATCGAATTATTCAATTCTGTTAAATGGCAAGTATTACAAATACTGCTACAACTTTGCTAGAAATATTTAAAAGTTGTCATCGAAATAAACTAGCTGGCAGTTTATTTGACATGCGTAAAATATTTACAGGCCCCCAAAAGCCTAGATGACAGACCTGTACATATTAAAGATAAGAATTATATGCTGTCATATTTTGTCAAGCCATCTTGCTCAATTATAATTAAAATTAATGAACCTTTCTCACACTACTCTCTACAGAAAAAACAAAAACTTAACTAAGAAAATAATCGTAAAAGCCCTGGGCATAAAATATGCACACGCACACGTACACCTACCCATCCATTCACTTAGTGAAACCCATAAAAATCTCTCCGAGTTTATTTAATAGTTTTTGTTTTTTGTTGACAGGTAATTGCATTTGATGCCTTTGTTTCTTTTCTTTTTTTTGGGCTGCCCTGCTTTAACTGGATCAATTTTTTTTTTTTTGGGTGATAGAGGGAGGTAGAGTTTCCGGCTGGGGCTTAAGCTGTGGAAGATTTGTTTGTAACTGGGCGACAGTTGATGAGCTGCAGGCGTCAGGATATTGTCGCACTGCTGTGCTTAGCTGTAATAACAAATACAATGCGTAGTTCGAGACCCGCAGCTCAACAATATGTCAGCTTTGACTAAGCACGAAAAAAAGCACCCCAGAGAAGAAAGTTGTATAGAAGACAGAGGGAGAGAGAGACAAAGAGACGGTGCGGGAGAAAGTAGGGAAATCCAGACCACCTGCCGCAGATGAAAGCCATTGAAGCGTTAAGGAAAATCAATTTCCTTTTGACACAGCGCCTCCTTCATTGCTGGACTGCTGGTCTGTTGACTCCTGATGCTCTTGGCGAAATGAATCCTGACATTTATTACCATATAAACAGCAAGAATTATTTGTAAGGAGCGCCAAAAACGTTGGAAACCTTACAAAAGAAGCACAAACACACAGGACTAAGATTCAGGAAACTGCAGCAAAACTTCGTCTGCCTCGAATACAAGAGCTGATTGTATATTGTGCATATTGTATGAAATATTGTGTGTATATACATATATACATATATATGTGTATGTATATATAAATGTGTGTGCTTGTTTGTAAAGTAACAGCCGGAAAGTCAAATGTTGTTGCCTTCACAATAAGCGCAAATGCAATTTTACACACAAAAGGCAACACCACGCACAGTGGTGCAAAAGCTGCACAGACACAGACACAAATTGATTTCTCCACAGTACGGTAAAACAAAAAAAAAAAATGATAAATGATTAAAATTATAAACTTTTTTCCAACGTTGTTGCTTTACGCATTGAGGGTGCATTTATCATGATTTTGAGGACAGCTGGGATTCTGTTTACAAATTATGCCATAAATGTGATGACATGATAAATGGACCAAGCATTTTCGTTTGTGTTCGAAAGAAATAGGGATAAACTTGTGAATAATAATTTAATATGGTATGCATAAATTGTGTATTTACATGCAGACAATAAATAAATTGAAATTGGACTTTAAATTGAGCAAATCAAAATATTTGAATGGGGGAAAATTCTAAAAAAAATTATTTAATATCTTTCGTTCATATCTAAGACACGAAAGAACTTGAATAATGAAGTAAAGCTACATATTTCTAAATATATTTATTTTATTTGTATTATAGTCTTCCCTTTCTAAGTACCTTGCACCACTGTGCCGTGTTGGCAAGGCATAAGTTTTAAGTTTCCGCATCCGTTCTAACTTTACCGCAAAAACCAATATTAATAAGCTACTCATTCTATATGTACTATATGTATATAAATCTGCTTTCTAGGTGGGCCGATTATCATGGCAAGCAATGTACAACAACAGCAACAACAGCGGCGGCAATATACAACAACTGAAGTGCAACAGCAGCAGCAGCAGAAGCAGAAGCAGGCAGCAGCATCAACAACAGCAACAGCAACAGCAGCAGCAGCAGCAGCAGCAAGCGTATGCCGAGAGCAAAAACAAGGAGAATGGTCTAAGCCGCGATTGCAACAACAACAACTATTGCAACAGCAACCACAACATCATCAACAACAGCAACAACAACAACAACGACAACGTGCTGAGGCAGCGTCCCCGACGTCGTTGCAGCTCCAAAGTCTACTAAATAAAGGCAAAACGTTGCCTGGCTGCGGCCTTCGATGCAGCATTAGCAGCAACCTGGACGCACTGTGGCGACCTGTGAGGCAGCTGCAACTTGGTTCACTGGCGGCGGCGCTACTGCTGCTGCTCTTGCTGACCACGCATGGAGATTTTGTGCAGGCGGAGGGCAATGTTGGTAAGTGCCATAAAAAAAACATGACACTAGAGCATACAAACAACAGCAGCAACAGCAACGGCAACAACAGCAGCAACATCAACACGTTGTGCCTCATGCTGTTGCATGTTTGTATTGCTCTGTTTTCATTATTGTTTTACCAGCTATTCTTTTTCTCTTCTGTTTGTTTGTTTTATTTTTTTGTGCTGGTAACAAATTTTACAAGTTTAATTAAAAGTTTGACAGAGTTGCAACATCAACATCAACATCCAACACAAAACTCAAAAACCAAATTCGAATATACCACAAAGCTCCAACGTGCCACACATTCACACATCCCCAGTGGCGCAGGTTAGCCAATACCACACTCATACACACACACACACACACACACACACCCTGACACTCTTCCCCTCTTCTCCCCCCTTCACCATTCGTTCAGCTCTTTTAACAAGATTTGCCAGTGCAAATATGTTTTTAACTAGTTTATGCATGTTGTGCATAAGCCATTTGCACCACTGTGCCACGCCCCCGATCGCCCAACTTGTACCACACACATACAATATTTATGTATACACTTCTACATATGTGTGTGTTTGTGAGTGTGTGTGTGTACATGGTTTGTGCTTTGACCGGAAATGAACATTCCTCTTTTTTTTTGGTTGCTTCATTTGACCGGAAACGTACAAAAACTAACGAAGAGTTAAATGCATTACGAGTTGTTCAATCAAATTACCGCTAAGCAGAGCCGCCATTTTGTACTATTAGTTATTTGTCTGTTGCATTATGTACAGTTCCGTCAAAATACGCTATAAAAGGCAATGAAAACTCAATGAAAAAATAATATTAAGTTCATTTTAATTACAGTTTCTTTTTTTAAATAGTGAATACTTAATTTATTTTCATTTAAATCTTAAGTACTATACTATATGTTACATTTTCTTTTATATTCTATTATAAATAATGAATATTTAATTTATTTTCTTCTACATCTTGAGCTTACTATATGTTATCTTTTAGTACACCTATTCCGATCTAAAGCCGCTTCCGTTGCTCGAGGTTTGAAAAGTTACTAAGTAGTTTGCGTCCTACATATTTAGTAGCACTTTTTCACTTATGCCTCTGGCCAGGGAAACTTTTCCATAAATACAATTTCGTTGTATACTAAGCAGAGTTGAAGAATTTTAATTTAAGTTGCATTTTTTTTTTCATCGTCTTCTTCTGGCTTTGGCTTAGAGTTTGTGCAGTTTATAAGCTTACGCTCATTATACATTCAATGCTTAAGAGCTTTGCACTGTTTGCTTAAAAAATGCAAATAGTTTTTAATACGCTATTTAAGTTTAGTAGGAGCGCACATGCAAATCTATTATGCATGTTCTAAGTAGAAGTGGTTCAAAACTGTTAACTACAACACCTGCAGCTCTTGGGCACAACTGTACTTTTGCATTAGCCACAGTCAGAGCAAGTGCAAATGAAACTCGAGTTGTTTTACCCAAAAGAGCCAACGGCTCTGCTCGACCAGCAACATAGAAAGAGAAAGAGAGAGAAAAAAGAGAGTGAAAGAAAGAGAGAGAAGGAAAAGGAGAGAGAAAGTGGGAGTCAATAGATAGAGAAAGAGAGACAGCATGGAAGAGAAAGCGAGCAAAATATCGGGAGCCATGGCAACAACCAGTTGCTACAGTTACTACTGCTGCTGCTGCTGCTGTTGCTGTTGCAGTTGCAGCTGCTGTTGTTGCGGATGGAAATTTGCAGCTTACCATTGCATGGACGTCAGCAATCAACCCACACTCCCACACACACACATACACGTATATGAAAAATGATATCAGTGTGCATTTATATGCACATGTGTGTGTGTGTGTGTGTGTGTGTGTGCATGTGTCTGTGTTTGCATTTATGCATTGCCTTGTGCAAATATCAACAGGAGCTAGGTCCTGGGATTTATTGATTGCCAACTGCTGTTGCTGCCGTTGTTGCTGTTGCTGTTGCTGCTGCCAGTCTGTGTGTCGCCCACGCATCCTGTTGCTGTTGCTACCGCTGTTGCTGCTGCTGCTCCTGTTGCTGCCACATACTGTTACATAGATAAATGGCCTGACATGGCACGGTGCTGCTGCTGCCGCTGGTGCCACACAATGGGGCACATTGTCTCGTTGTTGGCCATGTCATGTATAAATTAGTAAGTAGAGTGCATTATCAGCAGCAACATCAGCAACGGCAACAGCAACAGCAACAGCATCATTAGCAGCAGCACTCAAGTTGCAACTTTTACTAGATTGCAACATGAAATTTAATTAACAATAGCTGATGTGACGCGTGCAATTTCTATTTTTTGTTTTGTTTTTGCAAATTGAACTTTGCCTTGCAACAACTTTATTAAAATGACAGCAAAGGCCAAAACTTTAGCTGCCTGTCATCAAGTGTTGCAGTTGCAATAACAGCAGTAGCAGATGCAGCAGCAGCAGCTCTTGTTGCTGTCATTATTACAGTTGTTGCTGCTCCTCCTGCTGCTGCTCTTGTTGTTCCTGTTGCATTTATTCATTTCATTTGCAAACCAAATATTTGCACACAAATTGATGGCATCTTTTCAAATATGCCTCTATGTTGTTGTTGCTGCTGTTGTTGCAATTGCTGCTGCCGTGTGGCACATATAATGGAATTTCAAACAAAAGCGCAGCAATTTCCAATTGCAAATTGAAAATAGAATTTGCATTTTGCAGTTGTTAGCACAGTTTTTCATCAATTTGCTCATGAATTATTAATGCGACGACAGCTAACACAATTGACAAAAATATATATAAGTATACATATATATAAATCTTGTTTAAATGCAGCGCTAATAGCATTAGCATGTCTCCAATCTCAGTGCAACATTGCCACATTACTCATACGCCCTGCTAAACGCAGCCATTGAACGCGCTTTAGTCCCACTTAAAGCCACACAAATCCTGCATTGATTTACAACTCTATGCCAAAAACAATTTGCAGCTATTGCTCCATTTCGATTTTTGTTTATTTTGTTTTAATGGCATCTGTGTGTGTGTGGGTGGGTGGTTGTTTGTGGTAAGTGCCACAAAGTGAGATATAGCCAAAATCTATGCTCTATATATCGATTGCTGCTGCTTTTGTTTGATTAGAGCTACACCCTGTGGCCAGATTGATGTGGTTTCGGTCTGTAAAATAAAAATTCACAAAGTATTAACTACAAATATGCCAGAAAAAAAAGATGAAGAATTTACATACCAGAAAGCAATTGCATACATTTTTGAGAAAATGGGATATTTTTGGCATGACTTGTGGCAAGTGAGTATGCTGCAAGTATAGCTTCAAGATGAATTTCCAACTACAGTCTATATATCTTACACAGAGTAGGGCAACATTACTCACTTAGTGCGCAATGTGCTAGAAAAATGATATATGAAATCTTTCTGACACTGGAAAATTGCACTCTTGTTTAGAGCGTGCATTTCTCTTCCTGCTTGGCTGAGAGAAAAGAGAAAAAAATATGGGAAAAAATAAAAAACTCAAGTAGCATTTGGACAATTGAATGATGTGTAAAGCTATATGCTTTTATAAAAGTTTATCGTATATGGGTTCATATTGAAAAATTCCTTTTAACATACACTTTAGGGAATGTGGAAAATTGATTGAGTTGTTTAGTCTATTAAAATGATTTAAAGTTTATGAAGATTACAAAATTCTAATACTTTTATCTAAACAAATATTGTTGATATCGTTTGATTTGGAACATGCCAACGAATTAAGAAAAACGTATTTCGAAGAATGAAATTGAAACGTTTTGATTTTTTTTGGGTTTCGACTGTTTTTGGGCTAGAAGTCAAGCACCAATCAATCACTGATTGCCAATCAAACACTGATGTCCAATCACTCACTGACAGACGCAAGGAGTGAATCAATCAGTCTATCATATACAGCTCGAACAGCCCCCAAAACATCTGCTACCCACACAGCATCGACAGTCAGCTTATGCAGATACAATCGTTGCAGTCCCATGCGTCAGAGAAGGATTTAAGTTTAAAACATGTTCTAAAAGTTTTGTTTGACCTGTTTGCTTAAACCAAAAAAAACGGCTTTAATGCTATAGTTTCAGTTTAAGTCTACTTTAGGCAATTTAAAAGCTTTAATGCCAAGAGAAAAGCTAGTTAAAAGTCTAACAATTGCTATTGTTATTGTTGCAGCTGTCGGTTTCTAAGCATAAACTTTGATGTCGTGTTAGTGCAACAGTTTTGAGCAAAAAGTTCCGTCTATTGTGGGTAATTGCAACACTTAAAATGTGCGCTTAGTGTCTAACTCTCTCTCTCTCTCTCTATGTGTGGGTGTGTGTTGCATCCAGGGATTTGGTAAATGTAGAAATTTCTCAGTGCTCACAGCCAAGGCTCTACTGTGAGGCATTGACAAAAGTTTGAAGATTTTTTCGTTGCATTAGTTCTTGTGCAAATGCGCTCAAGCGCCAAAATACGAGTGGAAAAATCGTTTTTCGTTTTTCCGCTACAAGGAAGTCTATAATACCAGCACTTGTATAACAATATGTTTACGCTTTCAAGCAGCAGCAGGAGCAACAGCAGCAGCAGGAGGAGCACAAAAAGCAGACATCAATTAGTTCCAAGTGATTTGAGATGCTGTGTGCAGCAGAATGGCTTAAATTAAGTGCATTTTCATTAGTTACAAGTTGTTACATTTAATAAATTAAATTGCCGTGACATGCTACAGTAACAGCAACCGTAACAGTAACAGTAACCATAACAGCAACAACAACAGTAACAGTTACAGCAACAGCAACAGCAATAAAAGAGCCTCATGTTGAATAAGCTGCAATAATTTTTCATGGCAGCAGCAGCAGCAGCAGTTGCATCAGATATGGCAACTCTTTGTCTGCGCTATCAAACGCAGCAATTAGAGAGAGATGGCAACACATACACACCTACTGTTTTTGTCTCTCTCTCACACACACACACGCAGCAATAGTGCGCGCAGCAGCTGTGCATGCGGTCATCCATGGCTTATGCTCAGCCCAAGTGCAAAGTTTTTGTTCTCCCACTCCCACAGCTCTCTCTCTCACTCTCACTCTCTCTCCCTCTCTCTTTCTCTTTCTCTGCGTGCACACATTGAAAGTTAAATCGCACCTGCAATTGTCGAAAAAAAAACAAACTATTTAGATATTTGTCAGTGTTGGTGACTAACGCATACCTTGCGTATTCGCGTACATTCTCTTCCTTTGTGTCTCTCTCTCTCTCTTACACTCTTTCGCAATGTTTAAATTTGTTTGAATAATTTAGAAATTTAAATAAACGTGCAACATAGTATGATTATTTAGAGCAAAAGATCAAATGAACTAAAACAAAGCGGCTCAGTGAGCGGACTTGAACAATGTGGTTCACAGTGTGAACTAGTGTACAAAGTTCATGAGCTGACTCCCGATGAACTAGTGTCTATCGGAAAAGTGATCGAACTTGAACTTGTGAAAGAACCGTGAATCGATATGCGTAGCAGCAGAAAAGGGAAAAGCGCAAATAAAATGAATCAGAAAAAGTAATGGGTGCAAAAACGAACAAAAGATAATTCCCTAAAAATGACCAAAATGACAAATATGATTGAAAATACACAAACTATGAGCTGATGAAAAGAGAATTGACTAAAAATACGAAGAATGTCCGTTTATGATGACAAAATTGACAGAAAATAGCCAAAATGTCAGATGATGATGATGTGCAGCTGCAGAATCTTAAGTAAACACTATGTTATGGAATGCAGGGTATAAAGAGAAAAGCTAAAAATGTACAATCATGGCATTCACGTCATCAAATCACTAAGTTGCGAGTTGAGAATTGTAAGAGTGGAAACCTCACGATATGAATTGCAAGTATCAAGTAGAAGGACACGAGTGCAAATATTGACAGCAAAGTTTGTTTGAATCTTTTGACGTGGAACAAATGTTGAAAGTTCCCAAGGAAGTTTAACTTATCCAGAGTGTAATAAATAACGACGACTACGACTACGACTATATATACCATATACCATATCATATGGAAAATGTCAGCGGTGGAAGCCTTGTTCAGGCTTACAGTTACAAATGCATGCCAAAAGTTTGTAGAAAAATTCGTAAAAAAAAATAATATTAATAAAACCCCGAAATATATATGTAGGTATATACTTTAACTAAAGATGAAACTTTAAACTAACTGCGCAATGCGTAATGAATAAAAGTTTGTCTGTATTTTTTGTTGTATAGCTTTAATAGCTTCATTTGAACATTAGCCACAATTTAGTTAATTATAGTTTTGTGTTTGTTGGCAGTAAAGGCAATTTGAGTTTATATCTACCATATTTATGGTATCATATATGCCACAGACTCTCTCCGACATGCTTCAAAGCCATAACAATTCAATTATGTGGCTTCATAAAGTTCAGCATTAGAGCAGGAGTAGAGAGAGTGAGAGTGAGGCTGGAAGTGGGAGTGGAAGTGGGAATGGGCGTGACAGGGCGGCCTAGACAGGCTGTAGGACGTGCTCCTTTATATATAGTTATATGGTATATCTATATATCAGCTACTCGAGACATTGGCTGGCAACTTAATTAAACTTATAGAAGATGAAAATGTAATTAAGAGATAGAAATGAAACAATGAAAGCGCACACATGTCTATATGTGAGTCTCCTCTTACCCTTCTGTCTTTCACTGGCCATGCCACGCCCATGAAGGTAACTGCCCACCTGCCATATTTAAGGTCATTCCATTGTTAATTGAAGCACACATAAATCGCACATTGAATGAACAATGAGTTTATTTTTGAGCTTATTTATTCCGAACAGAATTCAATCAGACAGAGGCAAAAGACAAACAGAAAAGTAGAGAGTTTGAGTGAGAGAGAGAGAGAGAGGGGACAGAGTGGATAAAGCTGATCAAAATTGAAATTAAAAGAAGAAGAAAGAACAAAGAACAAATGATACAAAAGCCTGGCTAATGACTAATAACTGTAATCATCATAAAGATTCATAAAAATATAATATGTATCATAATAAGTATGC
The DNA here is from genome assembly GCA_037040025.1 of Sphaerogastrella javana. Taxonomy (NCBI): domain Eukaryota; kingdom Metazoa; phylum Arthropoda; class Insecta; order Diptera; family Drosophilidae; genus Sphaerogastrella; species Sphaerogastrella javana. Next base: position 627 of record JBANCZ010001443.1, on the reverse strand, counting down.
GAATGTCTTTCAAAGGCATCGAAATTGGCCTCCAAATTGCCAGCGGGCATGCCATAAAAATTAACGTCGTCTCGTAAATATAACCACCCCCTCCCCCTCTTTCCCACACACACACACACACACAAACACACACAACTGACAAAGTGTACTATCATAACCATATATGGCAGTATGCCACATATATATGTATATATATCGGACATATGTGCTTGAATATCTGTGTGTGGGTTTAATATGAGCAATGCTACAGTCGAGTGCAAATATGCGTAAAATTGCGCACAGACTCAAGTAACAAATACAGAGAGAGAGAGAGAGAGAGAAAGATAGAGAGATAGAGAGTGAGAAAGAGAGAGAGAGAGAGAGGCACACATTCGTATATATATACACCTAAACACATTTGGCATATTAAAAACGAAAAATGTCGCGACCAGGAATAAGCATGAGAAAGTGGAACTAAGACATTAGATTACTTAAAGCTCAATTTGACAACCTATAGATACCCTACAAAAAAACAAACACTATTCTATTTAATATATAAATTTATAGTATTATTAACCCTCTAACACGTAAGCCTGCCTGAAGGAACGCATTACGCTTGTATTATTTTGAAAAGTAGTCTTAGAGGGT
>JBANCZ010001442.1:0-21676 GCA_037040025.1 Sphaerogastrella javana | reverse complement strand
TCGACAATTTGAAGAAAACGCCATTAGAAAAGAATTAAATTTTTACAAATCTCTCTAAAATAATTGAGAAAATTTTGTATATCGTATATAAAAATAAAATTAAAAATTTACAAAAAGAATATAGTTTGTTTGAAGTTAAAATCGATTTATACAACGGTTTAGTACAACTTCGCGAGGCAGCAAGTTTTTTATCTTTTCCTTCAAACTTCAAAAAAGTATAGGAACTCGTTTAGTTAATTTACGTATATATTATATACATATAGGTGATATTTTAATATACATAAAAAATTACATTTTTGAAATAAATGTTCAGATGTTTATTTTATTATAAAATGAATGAATGAAAAGATATGCATTATTTTAATGTTGTCATGGATTTTTCATAAGAATTTTCTAAGAATATGCCATAAAAATGAAATTTTTCCATAAAATTCTTAATCGTCTGTTAGTATACTATAAAATTTCGCGCTTTTGATTAAAACTTTGGAAGAGTATGAAAAATCGCAAATTTAATTTGCATATAGTTTATTTGAAGTTATTATAGGCTTATTGGCAAATTTTGTGCTTTTCATTAGATCTTTCAAAGAGTATTTTGTTTTCAACTTGATCATATTACGTTGTCAGGTAGTTGCAGTCTTATATGAGATGTCTGCTTACGGGAGTTTTATTGCGCATGCTACGCCATCACGGGGCAGTAGCTTCAGAGGAAGAGTAACGGAAAGAGGAAGAAGCAGAAGCAGAAGCAGAAGAAGGCTGACAATGCAGCATGCGGATAGCGTCAGTTTCGCATCCATCCATCCAAAATGCCATATGAGTTAAGAGTACACACAAACACTGTCTCACACACTCGAGCAGCTTCATAGCGGCACTTTTTGCTTTCTAGGCTATGTCAGTTGTTAGTTGTCAGTTGTTGGTTGTCTGTTGTCGCTTGTTGGTTGTCAGTTTTACTTGGTTGTAGTTGTTCTTTTTGTTGTTGCTGTTGTTCCATTCGTACGTTGGCCCGTTGTCATTTTGTCGCATCTGCTTTTTTTTTTGGGCTTTGCCTTGAGGACTGCCCACTTTCAATTCTCGACTCATTTGAGGTCTGGGCAATCAATGTAGTTATAGAGTCCATGCCTGTCTGTCTGTCTGTCCAGCCCATGCGCTGTTTGTTCTGTGAAATATTGCACATGCAACATGTAGAGCTATGCAACCGTACAACCGTACAATTGTAGAACTGTGGAACTGTTCAGCTTGTCAGCTGCTTTCCGGCATGGAAAGCAAGAGCTATGACTTCCGTTGATGTCTGTCGAGACGTCGTCAGCGCCTCACCTGGCTCACAGCTTCCAATGCACTGGCACTTGCAATGGCATCTGCTGCCATCAACTGGCATCACTTGCATTTTCCGCTGCCTCACGCGCAAAGCTTGCAACAGACGCAACAGACGCAACAGACAGACAGACAAACAGACAGACAGACAAACATACTGTGGAAATGCAAAAAGAAGCTGGATATCATTGTTTGCCTGGCTGCTTGGCAAATATTTTGCGCTTATCCTCGCACATCAAGTGAACATTTCAAGAACGAAAAAAAGAAAGAAAATAAAAAAAATACTAAAAAAAATGAAGTAATAAAAAGAAAAAACCCCAATGCAAAGGCAAAACGCAAACGCCCTGCTCTGTGGCGCGGGCTCACCTTGAATTTCTTTGGCTTGTGTGCCATTCAAACGCTTGGATAAGCAAACGGCACAGCTAAAGTGAGTCAGTATGTGTGTGAGTTTGTGTGTGTGTGTGTGTGTGTGCCGACAGAGACATAGGGCTGAAAAAAAGTCTAGAAGTGGTCTTTATTGGTCTGGTATGGCATGGTCTGGTCCAGTCGAGTCAGTTCAATCCATGCCTGGCATGCCAAAGACCAGACCACCAAGTGAGTGAGTTATCTGATGGTTGCCATATGCTGTCCCCGTTACCCGCACGAATCTCTAGTTATTCCGCTGTCTGTCGGTCCAACTGTCCATCTGTCCAACTGTCCAACTGTCTGTGTATTTGCGTTTAAAGTTTTTTGATTGAATTGTTGCAAATTGTTTGCAAATCTATTTCGATTTCAATTCTTTTTGCTAGCCACGGCCCTCGTCGAACAATTGCTTTTTGTCTTGTCTGGAGGCAGCCACACACAGATACAGATACAGATGCAGATACATCGCATCTGAATATCGTATAGTACTTAGACATAGATACAAAAGACCCAGAACCCCAAACGACATGACACTGAGTTATGGTTCTGACAGCTGCAAAAGCCAACGAATGCCGCAACACAACTCATGCCCAAGCATTTAACCCAACCAGTTCTCCCTCTCCTTCTCTATCTCTCTCTCTCTCTCTCTCTTAAGCATTTTCAGTTCGTATAGTATATATATATATATTGTTAGATAATCCTATTAGCAGACAAAGCGCAACTTCAGCAACAGATAAAGTAATTACCCCAGCCTAAAAAGATGCTTTGCTGAGTTTTTCGTAAAAGGTAAAAATTTTCAAGTTAATTTTTTTTTTTTATATTCTTTGGGGTTCATGCTTTATATTAATTGTGCCCTTTTTATACACTGACAATTGAGGAGTTGTTGGACAAATCAATGAGTCTAAACGAATATTTCATGATATATGAAGGTAAAAAAGAAAAATTGAATCTTTACATTAAATATTTTCTCATATTAAATAATAATATAAAATAGGATTACGATGATAGCTTAGTGCAATTGCAAATAGTTATACTCTCTTACCTAACTGACTGACTAGAATTTCCACAGATTTAACTAAATGAGACTATCTATCAATCGATAATAAATTCAAGTCGTCAAGCGTACAAAAAGATCACGGAAATCGCGTCATCATATCGCAACTGTGTATATTCTCTTATTTTGTCTCCGGCTTAAGATTAAAGAGAGCATTTATAAATCGGTTTAATTTACTATATTATATGGGTTTATCCTTCACCCTCTTCCCATTTGTGTTGACAGCCTAAATCAATGGACTGTCATTGGTTAACTGCCGATTTTTATTTACATTTGCCAACCCGGAAAATGTTTGCTTCTTTAACTCATTTCGGACAGGTGTGGACTGTGGACTGTGGGTGTTGTTTCTGGCCAAAAAAAAAAATGAAAGAAATGTAATAGAGGGTAGCATTTATTTAGCCATTAAATACGCTTCATGAGTTTTTCGCATTTTGCTGTATTTTCATTATCAATTTAAAGGCGCATAGGCGGCGGGCAGTAAAAAAGCTTTTAACTTAATTATGTTGGCTATAAACTGCAGGTTTATTTTTGGCCAGCTTTGGCGTGTGAACGCCAAACGCTCTTGGACCCAGGCAAGTCTAATTAAATGTCCCTCGCGGCATATAGCTGCAAAATTAAACGAGCATATACATATATATATATATATATATATATATATATATATACTATACACACAATAGCACATATACACACATACACAAATATAAACATATAGATACAGATACATATAAATGTATCTACTATATGTATCTATGACTGGCTGGCTGTTGGACTTGCTGCAGCGGGACGCCTTATGCTGAAGTGTTTACTCGTGGAATACTTGAAGCAATCATTTCGGTTTCGGCTTGTCATTGTGGCCAGCAGCAGCCAAGCAGCGGCAGCAGCCTGAAGTGTGTTGAATGATTTACATAAATTCTCTCTGAAATGACCATGCCGCGCGTAGCACCCTGTATTGACAGAATTAAGCGCTAGACAAACAGCAAAACCCACACAGAGCACAGCGAACAGAGCACAGCTTCAAGTGTTTTCTCATTTTAACTGTTAAAATATAATTATATAACCTTATATAACAAAAGCAACAACTACAACAGCAACAGCTACAACAACAACAGCTACAACAACAACAGCTACAACAACAACAACGCCAACAGCTTTAACGGCTTTAACAGCGACAATGCGAGCACTTCAAGTTATGAAGCTTGGCCCGCCAAATAGTTACTTCTGGGCTCTCGGCCAAATGTCATTAGCATGTAAGCATGATAAATGACCAAAACGCTCTCTCGCGCCCAGTCTGAGCCTTATATGACCATAAGAGTGTTTTGTCTATGTGTGTGTGTCTATGTGTATAACTCTAACCATGCGCTCGTCAGAGCCATTTGTCACAGTTTTGCCAACTTTTCTTAGCTAAAGCTTTAAAAAAGTAAAAAAAAAAATTGAGAAAAAAAAATTGAGAAAAAAAATGAAAAAAATAGCAAGCCGCTGTCTTAGTACTTAGCATTTGTAATGGCCTTAAGTTTATTTTTTGTACTCAGTTATATTTCAATTGCTATGGCAGTGAATTTGCTGGGAATTTTTGCAAAACAAATGTTCAGTCTTAAATCCTCGGCATTGTGTGTACTAAAGCAGAATAACATTAGACAACGCTTTAAATTTTGTATTATGTTGTGGTTTTTGTTGTTAAACCAAGCAATTTTTTGTGCTTTTCTTCTAAAGAAATCAGAAATCTCTAAAATCTGAGTAGACAAATGTTGGCAGTCATAGTATGACTACTAAATACACAAGAGCAAAAAAAATTCAACATGTTGAAAATAAATCACCATTTTTTTTTAAAGCATATCTATCAAGTTGTATTAATTATCAAAACCTAATGGAATTTTGAGCATCAAATCAAAATTATTATTATATATTAAGCTAGTTTAATATCTGGGGACTTCGAAGACTTCACGGGTTCTTTAAAAACATATTTAATCCATTTACTCTCTACTCTCTTGAGTTTTAATTCAATAATATATATATTAAGCTCTTGCAAATATTATGTGCCTTGGTCTATAACCTTAGAAACATTTAATATGTTCAATGATGACTTATTTTTTTTCTTTGTTTCACAAAAAAATCTCGTACATTATGCTATGCCAAAAAAGTTCATTAATCAAATCGTGAAATGAAAATATGGCAATGTTTGTTCTTCTGATAGAGAGTGCTGCCGTCTAATATTTCAACATAATTATAAATGATGAGACAAGAAACATTCTTCTAATTAAAAACAGTAATGTAAGCCTTCTAATAGTTCTATGTGTGCTTTTTCTAAAACAACAACAACGAAATAAAATCCAATAGTTGCCACATAATGTTCGGTTAAGGTATTCATGTTTCAGCATCATGGTCACAGTCATAGCTACACACAAACACACATATGTATATGTTTGTTTTTTGTTGCTGTTGATGTTGCTGTTGCTCTTGCTGTTGATGTTGCTATTGCTGTCTGTTCATCGCGCCACAGAGCAAAAATCAATCATACGCAACGTGCGCTCTGCTTGTCATGGCAATGAAATATCGATTACGACACGTTGTCGATGTACAACATTGACTCATGTCACGGCTGTATCTCTTCGTCTGTATCTGTATCTCTCTGTCTGTATCTGTATCTATAGCTGTTGCTGTTTCATTTTGTTGTTGTTTTCGCTGCGACTCTGATAAAAGCAGCAAAAACATTTTGCCAGTTTGTCGCAATGAAATGCAAAATGATTCAACCGCAGGCTACAGCCTCTCCACCTGCTCAGCATTGCCATATCATTCATTAACGCAACTGCAGTCGTGCAACAGCATGGAGAGAAGATGGGGAAGGGGCAACGGGTCGACTTTAAGTGCGTGCGCGCTTAGTGCCATCGGCAGACGTCAAAAGCGGCAGCAGAGTCAACGCGACGTGCTTGCCACATTGACAGACAGCTGGGCCCAAAGAGCGTGTAAATAAAATTACGTTAACAGCAAGATGGCCACACGCATTACAATGCCAAATATAAACGGCACTTTAAGGGGTATATCGGTTATGTAAAATATTACAATAGAAATATTTTGTATAACAAAAAGACTGAATACTTTAAGATATTTTCTGAATATATCTTATGGCCTTTAACTGCATATTTTTGTCATCTATAGAGCATCTTCTAGTCGCGCTTACTCTTTAATCTGCTAGCTCTTGTTGTTGTTGCCGTTGCTGTTGATTGTGTCGCTGCTTTTGTAGTTATCTGTCGCTGTTGTCGCAGCACTTTGTATTTTCATTCATGGCTGCTTTTTTGGTATTTTGTCGGCGAACCTTTTATCAATCATGCGCCTGACGTGCTACGTGAGCCTCTCGGCCAATAATTACATGCGATAAGTTGCCAAAGTGCAGACCAGAGACAAATTTCCAAGCTGTCCCACAGACATCCAACCCGCAACCCCCAACCCGCAACCCCAACCCGCAACCTGCTGCAGCCTGTTCGACTGCAGCATAGTCGCTGTTGTTGCTCTGCCTGTTGCCAGTTTAAACTCATTAATAATGACCCAAGGCATGTTACAACAACAACAGGAGCAACGAGTTCCAGTTCTTGTTGCTGTTGTTGTTGTTGTCCGCCCAGTGGTGCCATTGTCAAATTGTGGGCACGCCCACTGCACAACGCCCGCAACGGAACACATGTTTAATGCACAATTTATACCAGCCGCCAGGCACTGGAATAGTTCGCTGTTTGAGCCGCTTGTTTTCACTCGATTTGTTGGCCTAAACCGATTCACAGCTCTTGTGGTATCTATCAAAATTTGTAGCTGTGGTTCTTGTTGTTGTTGTTGTTGTTTTGCTGTCATTGCTTCTATGGCTCTTGTTCTTGTTGTTGTTGTTATCGCCGTCAAGTGCCTGTGCTTGTAAAATGATTATAAATGTCTTGTTGATGAGCTGTGATTATTAACGTTTACGTGCTTCAACCTCTGCCTCAACTCTCAGCATATTTAAAAAAAAACGAGTAATAATAATAAAAAATAAAAAAACTACCTAAAAACATGCAACATGCAACTTGGCAGCTCAATACGACGCCAAGTGTCATTAGTCAGTTCCAAGAATTACTAACTAGCCTCTCAGCTCAAGTCCCACATCGCTCTCTCTCTCTCTCTCAGTTTCTGTCTCTGTCTCTGTTTCTGTCTCTGTCTCTGCACTGTCTGATCAATCAGGAATGAACTGGAACATTATGCCGTGGGCGCTTAACGATCAACTGCTCTGATTATGCAGATACACGTAAGTATCTCTATGCTCAGACTCATACTCATACTCATACTCAGTCTCAGACTCGAACACAGACTCAGAGTCCATTGCAGCAGCCCCCAGTGCGTGCATATCTTAGCAGCCATCATATAATTAACTATCTGCTCATTATGTCCACACAGACCCCACAGGCCTCGCTCACATTGATGACACGAATTTGCATAAGATACGCTTATCATGTCACATTTTCTACGGTTTATCTGCGATGCAATGCAGCTTCACTTCGTACTAGAAAATACTCGTACTTACTTCTAATTCGTACCCATAAATACTGTGCTTAAAAACCAAAATGTGTAAACAATAAAACATTGGGTCGAGATTGTTTGTTTTATGACCAAATACAGAGATTTTCGTATTACCCCATATTTTTAATGGAAAATGCATTTAAAAGGCAATAATCGTATGATATTTACAGCTTTTATTTTACTGTACTCAAAATTATCATAACCTTTTGCTCAATAAATTGATCTGTGTTTTGGCCATCAATTTTAACCCTCTCTGGTACAATTTTTACAATATTTCTTAAATATATGGCTGCTAAATGAAAGTACTTATAAAGCGTTTGAGCAAGAATTTCTTATTTTGTTTATAACGAAAAACAGACATTTAATTGTATTGTACCGAAATTCCATACCAAACATGAAGATAGATAATTTAAATTTATGATTTTAATACTTTATAATAAAAAATTTTATAGACATTGTTTAAAAACTGAAAGCAATTTAATGAAATCACATAAAAACATAAAGATAAATATTTGAAATGTATATTTATATATTTGAAACGTATATTTATATATTTTAATTAAAATTGTTATAGAGACTGTTCAATGAATGAATGCATGTTATATTTTTTATCTTATGTACTTCCCATTTGCAGGGTATAATCTATTTTATACACACGATTTGTGCTTGTGTATTTGGAGTGGTACAGCGCATGACTTTAGGCTTAACATATTTTTGTAGGCTTTCGATATTTGATTTTATGTATTTCCAAAAAATATTTTTATTTTTATATCTGATTTATGCTCTTGATATGCACTGTGAACTTGCCTTGTAATCAAAATTGTGTTCAATTAAAAGGCTTCATAAAATTTGTGTATGGACAAGGCTTATGTATGAGCTCATAGGCATTTCATATTTACTATATCTATATATATGACATGTTTGTATATTTATATATATTTTTTTGTAAAGAAATCAGGCCAAACTCACATTCATACAAGCGATAGACTGTTAGACAAAGACACAAAGGGACTGAGGCAGCGAGAAAGACATACAAGCAGGCAGACAGACAGACAGACAGACAGGCAGACTCTAGCCCACATTGTAGAGAGAGACATGTGAGAAAATCAGAACTATTTATTTGATTTGTCCGCACAATGATGCCAACTATGAGATGGCGTGCAACATCAGCAGAATTTTCTAAGCGAAACTCACAGACAAAAGGCAACTCCCGTCCGTCTCCCTCTCCCCCTTTCCCTCTTTCCCTCCTCGCATTCTAATGTCGACTAACACAGCTCACAGGTCTTGATTCTCAGTTGTTGTCAACGTCGCTGACGACCCATTTAATTTGGCAAACGTGCGCAGTTTTAAAGCAGGGGCCAACCACAAGCTGTTGCTGTTGGATACGGAGTAGGAGATGGATGCGAAGTCACAGCAGCAGCAGCATGCGACGTGTGAATGATGACACTTTGCATGTTTGCCAAGTCACAGGCAAAGGGCTCAGGCTCTGGTTCTGGCTCAGGCTCAGGCACTAAATATTGATGAGGGTGCTCTGTGCTCTGTGGGTCTGAGTTGGAGTTGGAGTTGGAGCTGTAGCCGTCGACGGTCTGACGGTTAGCAGATGGCAGGCACGTGCAAAGTATGCAGCACTTTTTGTCAATTGACATAAATCACAGGGCTGTAGAGAGCGACAGAGACAGCTATAGAATTAGAGGGAGCAAGAGTTAGTATTATGGGGAAAAGTATGGGTTGGCTGGTCTTCAGTTGTTACTGCTTATGTGGTTAATGTTGACACTAAAGGGTACCAATGATGCAGCAAACAAACACGCACACATAGACAGAAGAACACATAGACAGACACACAGACAGACAGACAGGTAGACACACAGATACAGACAGACATGTGAACCGACGTAGGGCATTTAAACTCACCTTGATCTCGTGTATAAAATCTGTTTCATCCAGCAGATTTATGCGCACGGACATAATCCGCGAGGGTCGGCACAGGCAATTCATGTTGTAGCCCTGGTTTTATAGTTTTGTGCTTGTGGTTTTAAGCTAATTGCGTATACGCGGCGTTGTCACTCAAGATAGTCAGCATTTTTCTGTGGTTGTTGTGTTGCAACACAAGCTGTAAATAAACAGATGAAGATACGATTGATAAATAAAATTGTAGATTTATACATGCAGAAAGCGGCAATTAAATTGTGCACATAATTAATAAATAGTTTTGCGTATGGTGTATTTGCTATCATTCATGCTGTTGCATGCGGCAATTAGCCAACTGTAAACGAGTTTCGCCACACGATGAAGATACAAACAGATGCGATAGGAGCGACACAGAGGATGCCTACAGTGAGACTGGCATGTCAAGCAGTTAACTGGCGTTGACAATCAAGTCAGCGTTGGCTTGTTTTAATAACTCCTTTTGGGTTTAGCTGGCTTAAAGAACAGTGCCACTTATCTATGCCACAGATCGCGGCAAACAACAGCAACAGCAGCAGCAGCAGCTACAGGAAAAGCAATGACAAACCAACTGTCAGCAGTTGCCGCTCCCTAGTCGAGTATTATCATTATAATTTTATAATTGCGGTTCTTGCCAGCGATAAGTTTAATATGCACGTAGCAACAACAACAACAAAAACAACAACAACAACAACAACAACAACAACAACAACAGCAATAGCAATAACTACAACAACAATAGCAGCAGCAACAAAAGTCACTTAAGCGGATTAGTTAAAGGGGCGCTGCTGCTGCTGCTGCTGCTGCTGCTGCTGCTTTGCTGTGTGTTTTGCCTAAAAGCAGATTATGTCATTAGAGATACTTATTATACATAGAAGACGAGCCCCAATGCCCATGGCCATGCCTATACCCCTACCCATGCCCATGCCCATGCTCAGCAGCTGCGCTCTGAGAGCTTTAAGTCTTCCGGTAGCGAAAATTTTTGAAGGCGCTCTACTAAAGTTAAGTAAACTACAGCTAGTTAATACAACAAACTACGAGTAGATTGTCTTTTTAATTAAAATTTAATTTGCATAACTACCTGACTCTAATGAATGCATTAACTAAAGCTGGCTAAATCTACTATTTGCTTTTTTAATTTACTCTAAATATGCATAAGGAGAGAAAAAACAGTTTTGCTTCAATATTAAGTTATTAAATGCTTATAAAATCAAGTTATCAAATTGAAATTATATTTACAAATCAATTACTTTATTAATCAAAGTGTGCTTACATGATTTGCATTCTTTTTTTGATTCAATTAAAATATTATCTGCTATTTATGCATATTTAAATGCGCTTTGTTTAAGCTGTTGCTTAACAGTGTAATAAAATAACACAGGCGCTGTTAATCTTACAGAATTCTGCTTCTAATGTCCTGTTAAACAACATAACATAAGCGCTGCTAGTTACAGACTTCTGCTATTTCTGACGTGCAGTGAGACAAAATAACATAGCCGCTGTTAACTAACAGACTTTTGCTGTCTTCGTCTTCCAATATAACATAGCCGCTGCAAATTAACAGGTTTCTGCTATATAACATATGCGCTGCTTAGTTTACAGAGTTCTGCTCTATTTGGCTTCCTTTATAACATGGGTACTGTAACGTAACAGATTTCTGCTATTTTCTGTGTGTAATAGAACAAAGTAATAGATGAACTGTTAATAAACATAATTTTGCTTATTTTTTGGTACTCAGTAGAACAAAATAACATCTGCACTGTTGATTGAATTGAACAAAATTACATTTGCGCTGTTATTTAACATAATTTTGCTGATTTTAAGGTTCATAATGAATTCCAATAAAACAAAAATAGTACATGCGCTGTTAATTAATAGATATTGGTTTATTTTGCATTGATTTAAGATTCATAGATTTATTTAGAAATTGTCTTTAAATAAGCAACAAATTTGTAGCAAATGAATGCATAATTTGAAGTAATCTAATAGATAGTTAGAGAGCTGATGTAGCATAATTTATGTAATTTAATCCGCATCGCTGTGGGTCTAAGTCAGCAAATCCAGGCAATGTTTAGCTTTTTACAGTTTTCTACAGAAATACGAGATGTGAACCGCTTTTGTGGCAGCTGCCTGTTGCAAGTGCACAATAATTAATGCACATTCGCATCATGAAAAGAGCAAAAGCCGAAAGAGGCGCATAGAAATCAACAAAAAAAAAAGAAGACAGTGCATAAACAAAAAGCATAAAGAAAATACAACTACAACAGCAGCAGCAGCAGTAGCAGCAACAACAGCAGCAACATCAACATCAGCAGCAACACAGTAACGTATCAGCAATAGCAACAGTGGCAGCATTGAGGCATGCTAACATTTCACACATTTCACATGACATGGAGCTGCTGCTGTTGTTACTGTTGCTGTTGTTGCTGTTGCTGTTGTAGCTGCTGCTGTTGTTGCTGTTGCTGTTGTTGCTGCTGCTGTTGTTGTTGTTGTTGTTTTGTGAGTGGAGGTGTTCGGTGGGTAAGGTTTCACAGTTGATAGTGGGTTTTGTGGCTAGAAGATTTGCATGTCTGTTTGCCCAGGCATTCGTTAGTTGAAGCTGTTGTTGTTGTTGTTGCATATTCGCACAGCTGCAACATTTCACGGGGGCGCCTCTCAAGGCGCTCATTACGCTAATGAAATATTATGACTAATTAATGGAAAGTCGGCCGGCTGACTAGCTGACACATAGGCTGAAAGACAGATAGACAGACAGACTGAAAGACAGATGGACAGACAGACTGAAAGACAGATGGACAGACAGACTGAGAGACAGATGGACAGACAGACTGAGAGACAGAGTGACTGACATATGTCAGACATGTGTCTTTAAGTTGGTCACTCGCAGTCGCAAGTTGCCTCAATTAAAATCTATACGAATATAATTCATCAGGCACACACATACATTTTGACATACTCACATCAGTGAATGTGTGTGAGAGTGAGGGTGTGAGTGTGTGTGTGTGTGTGTGATTGCATGACAGGCACTGTGAATGTGGCGCTGCATGTTATTTTAATTGCATGCAGCAGGTTCGTTCAACTTTTTTACACATAAAGTGAGAAAGAGAGTGAGAGAGAGAGAGAGAGAGAGAGAGAGAGTGAGAGAGATAGAGACAGTCACCGCATGCAACAGCCACCCACAACTTGCCACAGAGCGGATATTACAATTTACATTCGTGCAACGCATTTTTATGACATTCATTTACAACATTTACGAATTGCTTTAATGTTGACCGGCATTGAGTATATGCAGCATGTTGCATGTGGCATGTTACTGCTGCTGCTGCTGTTGCTACTGTTTCTGCTGCTGCTGACACTGTTGCTGCTGCTGCTATAACTGAAAGTCTCTTAAAGCTGACAAATCGTTAAGTTCAACCACAAAAGCGAGCAAGTGGTAAGTGGCAAGAGGCAAGAGGCAAGCTTAAATCGCGCCACATGAAGACATGTGATAAATATGACATTGATCGGTTTTTGAGCATGTGCCTCCACCCTCCCACACACACACACACACATACACACACATATATTATAGTGTTCGTGTGTGTGTGTGTGGGAGAGCGGTGAATTTATCGCTTTGGCATATTTATAGCGTCATATCTTTGGGCCTGGGCTTATATGTATGTACAGGACATCATCAGCAACAGCAAAGCGACACCCTCATAATTTCTTTTGCCATCAAATTTATCACCAAGTGAGCAAAGTGCGTGTAGCTCTATATATATGTATGTGTGCGTGAGTGTCTGTGTGTGTGTGTGTGTGGGGCGTGATTTTTGGTCGAACAAAAAGAAAAACTTGGCTTGATTTGTGATAAAGTGCGTGTGCCATTGGCAGCAGCGCATAGCAAACCAAAATCGACCTGAAAAAAAGAAAAAAATAAATAAAAATAAAAATAAAGAGAACCCAAACCCAAAGCTAAACACAAACCCAAAAAACCATACACAAATCCCATGCCATGACGCTATTTATCAGACATGGTAACAGAAGCAGTAGAAGCAGCAGCAACAGAAGCAGGAAAACCCAAACTTTGCTTTCCATTTCATGCGGATTTTAGTACTTTTTCTTCTTGCTGCTGCTGCTTTTTCTACTTTACTTTTGCCATCTATCGTTTGGGTTTATTAATAATAAGTACACACACACACACACACACACACACTCACAGACATACAAACACACACATTTAGTGATTCACACACATACATTTTAGCCATAAAGTTGACTCCTTGTCATGACTGCATTCATTTGCTCTGCCTGCTGACGTGCGTATCAATAACTGAGAATGTCTCAAACAGCATTTTGTCATATTTCAATGAATATGCGAAACCAGCCTCGTCCCCTCGTCTTGGCCAAGACTTGATGTTTGCGGAAGTAACACCCAGACCTGCACATACTCACACACACTCAAACACACTCACACTCACACTCACATACACTCGCTCGCTCAGTCAAGCAGACAAAGCAAACAAACTTTTAGCACATGCCCATAGATCTGGCTGAATATTGGGCTTCTGCTTCTGTTCTGGGTCTCTATGAGAAAGAGAGATAGTTAGAGAGAGAGAGAAAAAGAGAGAGTGAGAGAGAGAGGGAGGGTGGAGAAGTTGGGCAGGGAGGGGCTAAAGAGCAACTGTAGCCAGATCTCACACAGCTAAACGAAATTATTTATTACTTTTGGCGCAAATGGCGGTCTGAGTTGTTGTTGCTGTTGTTGTTGTTATCGTTACTGTTGTTGTTGTTATAGCTGCTGTTGTTGTTGTTGTTATCGTTGCTGTTGTTGTTGTTGTTGTTGTTGTTATTTTCGTTGTTGTATGCATGGGAAGCTGCTGGTAATGATGATGAAAAACGTGAAAGCATCGAAAAGTGCAAATGGCAAAAGGTGTATAGCCTGTAAAAAAGACGGCAGGCGGCAAACAGTTGATGGCAAGGGGGGAGGGAGAGGGGATTCAGAAGGATTGCTACTTGCCACACATACACGCCCACTCCACTTTAATGATGATTAAATGCGCGTTGCGAGCTGCGAGTTGCACAGTTTATGGCAGAGCAACTCTGACACATTTTGTCGGCCAGTGATTTACCTTTTTCTACAAACATTTTCTCTTTTTCTTTCTCATCTTTCTCACTTTTCTTCTTTTTTTTTCGATTTTACTTTTTCGTCGTGTTTTTGCAACTTCCCTTGGCTTGATTTGACTATGAAAACTGCGTTCATTGCCACTCAAATGGGCTGGAAAATGAGTACCAGGAAAGAAAATGAGAATTATTTTGTCGCACACTGTGGCTAATGATAAGAAACAGCAACATGGGGAAATATTTTAGGAATTTTTGTACAACTTTAAAATGATTATAGGGCTTACGAAAGATAGAGCAAAACACAGCCAGGGAGAGAGAGAGAGACAGCTCTCTGAACAAATGTGCATTCATATAAATTATTTGAATACGCTCAATGCCACTGAACTTGCTGCAGCCTGCAACAATTAGAGAAAGAGAGAGAGAGTACGAGATAGATGTGGCGAGGGAAAGGGGGGAGGCGTCACATACCTGCGGGACAATATGAATAGCCAGTGCCAGTGCCAGTGCCACGTAGATTGGCAGCCAGAGGCGGGCATTAATTTTGCAGCGCAACGACAACCATTGTAGCTGCCACAAAGGCTTTGTAACATATGAGCAGGGGTTCCAGGGGCAGCTAGGGATGGACATGAAAGGAGAAGGGGGCATGGCATGTTCCATACCTGAGGCATTTGCAGCAATTAACACGACCGACACGACGTGTCTTGGCGCCCACTTGTGCCTTGTGCCAAGCGTTATTCGATTCTCTTCCTCTTCCCCATACACTGCCCGCTCTCATCGCTCAGCTCTCATATTTTTTTGGCACGTAATAAGCCGGCAGTAGGGTCTGCTCTGGGCTCTAATTGCGTTAACTGGTTCGCTTTGGCATGACATGTGAGAGCATGTCTCGCCTCACCTCTCCTCTTCACTCTTCACTCCTCTCTCTCTCTCTCTCACTCTCTCTCTCTCTCTCTCTCTCTTTCTCTCTCTTATTTGCTCCAACTCAATTTCCGTTGCAGTTAATTTTTATGTTTATTCCTCCAAATATTTAAACATATGCAACAGCCACGCCCCTAAGGGCGCTAACCCACAGTCCACAAAGCAACGGCAACAACAACAATAATAATAACAACAACATCAACTGACATGCGTTGAGTGCAATGACACACAAGATCTTGTGCCCCGTGCTCTATGAGTATTTATTTACAGTTGCCGACTTCGTTGACGACAGCCGCGACATGTGAATATGCGTGTGCGTGTGTGTGTGTGTGTGTGTGTGTGTGTTAATATTTAAGCGGCTGCATGGGAACTTGTTAACACCAACAAGCCAACAACAGCAACCACGCAGGCAACTCGACGCAGCCAAAGCTGGCAATAAGGGAGTTGCAGCAAGGGAATGGATAAAGTGTGGGAAAAGGGGCGGGGGGCAGTTCAACAGCTGCTGCTGTTGCAGGAAGCTGGGTTTGCTATGCTATTGGAGTCTGGTCTGGTCTGGTCTGGGCCACGTGAGTGATTGTCAAGTGGTTGACGCTGCAGACAAATGAAATTCGCTTAAAGTGCGCCACAGTCACAGTTACAGTCGCTGTCGCAGTCGCAGTCGCAGTCGCAGTCGCAGTCGCAGTCACAGTCACAGTCATCGTCGTGCGGGTGACGTCTGCAGGGGCGTCTGTTGTGGGGGGTTCACTCTGCTTGCCAGCCACGTCTAGCACAACTTGACTTGCTGTCCATGAGGGGGCGTGACTGTCATGCTGCTAGGCGTATATGTAGTACATACTATATGTGTATATCCATATTTTTTTTTACTCCGTCTTTGCTGGTTACCCACGGGTATTTTTTCATTGAGAGCTGCAGGCGTGGCAAGCATATGTCTATAAGTGGCAAATACTCAGGAAAATGTGTCTAAAATGTGGCATGCACATGCCATAAATCACAATTTGTGTGTGAACTATGAGAAAATTTGAGCTAAAATCGAAGTACTAATTCACAGAGAAATATATTAAAAATATATTGGGAAACATATTTTTGAAGTTTATTTGTTAAATTTATAAATTTGAAATTCTTCGAAGAGTAATGTATGTGAATATTTCATAAGTTTTTCTAGTTCCATTATTTTTCGAATTTTTGTATATATTTCATAAAATTTCAGTGAATTTTTCGGTAATATATATTATGATTTTTTTTTTAAATATATATATAATATAAAATCTTGCTAATGAGGCAATATAATATTATATAACACAAAATAATAATGGATTAAATAGCAAACTAATTAAAAATCAAAACAATTAATAATATAATAATATATAATAATTGAGAAAAAAGCAAATATGTTTCAAGATTGTAATTATGAATGTATATATTGTTATTGTTCAATGTAAGTTTATTAAATTAATGAATTTGAATCTTTTCGAAAAGTTGTTTATTAATATGATTCCAATATACATGATGGAAATAAGTAATGTCTAATATACTATATTGGCAATATGTATTATATGAAAGCAAATAACTTTCAATATTTCATTGATTTCAGTTTCAAATTCTGTAAGATCTACTTGATTGAACTTTTTTGCTGAATTCCCAATACATATTTATAATGTATGTATTAAATTCCAGGGTATCCAATTCGTGCCCACTCGCTTTAACTTAGGCTTTACAGTGTTTAGCTTTTAATAGAAAGATCTCTCTTTTTAGCTTCTGCAAGCAGCTAACGTTGATAGGAAGACTCTCTCTCTAATATCGTGGGTAACTGTTAAATAGAATCAGCTCATTCGTCATGTTAAGCGGCAAATGCATTTTATTTTCTATGTGGCAAGGCGAATGCGTGAAAATTACTTTATATTTAATGACTATTGCAATGATCATCAAGAAGAAACATAATAATGACGAAGATGCTGCCAGTGTAAGCCAAAATGGCACAGTTGCAATGGAGCCACATTTGCATATCCATTTGGTAAGATACAATGGCTTAGAGACGCAGATGCAGACACAGATACACACAGAGAAATAAAGAGAGAGACGTAAGGATGGGAAGAGAGAGAAAGCCTGAGAGTCCCAGGCTGACGAAACAGTTAAAAGCGTGGGCGTTGCACCTTTTGTTATTATTGTTATTGTTGTAGCTTTTGTTGTTGCTGTTGCTGTTGCTGTTGCTGTTGCTGCTGTGCATGTCATTAACTTTATGAGTGCTTAAATGTTGTGGGCTCTTTTCATCTAGGAAGCGGCACTAGCTCAAGGTAACGGAAACTGCAGTTGCAGCTGCCATTGTGGCATTGCTACAGAACGTGTCTACTTATTCCTAACCAAATTGCCAGCTAGCCTAACTTGGCTAAGTTCCTCCTCCTTAGCTTCGATTGACATTTATTACACAGAGAAAGAGGGAGAGAGAGAGAGAGAGTGTGTGAGAGCGAAAGGCACAATGAAATTGCTGCTGCTGTTGGGTGAGTAATTCTCCAAAGTGTTTCACTTGCTGCCAAACAATAAACCAGCTCCCCTCACCTCCATATGGCATAGCTGAGCAATGCCGGTGAGCATAAATTTGTCTGTGCCTAGAAAAAAGAAGAAGTCTTCAACGGGCAACATTCAACCTACAACATACAACATTCAACGTTGTCGCACACGTGTTACAAATTTTATATGAGCAAACAATTTTCATGGCGAAAAGAGAGCAAAAAAAGAAGAAACATAATATAAACGCACAACAGATAAAGCCAAATACAAAGAGGAGCTGAGAAATAGAGAGAGAGAGAGAGAGAGAGTGAGAGTGGGAACTGCTGCTGCTGGCTGACAGTATTTTTATATATACATATATATGTATATATATGCGTACAGGAAAAATGTCGTAAAAAAGTTTTACGATCAAACATTGCACTTTATGTGCTTTTATGTAAAATTACCGTACCAACATTGGCAACATTGTCAGCTGAGCTGTAAAAGTAGCTAACCCCGACGGCAACAGCTGAAGGTGCAGCTTAGAACCAACGACAACCATAGCCAGAGTTGGCCAAAGCAATATACCTATGCCCATGCCCATGCCCAATCCCAGTGCCTCCTATACATTTTCATTTCCCACTACCGTTCCACAGTCCCAGTCCAATATCACGAGGCAATCAGGCAAAAGTTGCCTCGCTTTTATGCCATGTGGTTGGGGCTAAATCCAATTTACTTATTTGCCATGAACCTTTATGTGTGTGTGTGTGTGTGTGTGTGTGTGTGTGTGTGTGTGTCTGTTTATGTATATTTAAAGCAGTTGGCAACTAGGCGTATGCTTAATATGCGATATGACTTCAATTAGCGTGTATGGCGCGTTGAATGTCATCATTTTATGGCCAGCTCACACATCGTTTCATCGCTTTTGCATCGAAATTTCACACTCTTTATGCTGTGCATTATAACAATAAATTTATGGCCCAAGAGCCAAATGGGCCAAAAGGGCTTTTATCTTTTGGTCAACAGCCGCTGGCAGCGAATCGTTAAATTTATGCTGTCTCTTTGGAGTAGCAAATGAGACGGGAGAGTAGAAATATTCGAGTTCTATTCCCCATTGGCCATTAGCTGTCTCATTAGAAGAGCATTAAACATTTTGGCCAAATCAATGACCACGTCAAAAGTGTCAAACAATCTATGTCTCTTTCTCTCTCTCTCTCTCTCTCTCTCTGTGTTGCTCTCTCTTTCTCTCATTTGCACATTAATAAGCGTATTATTTAAATTTAAATGATGTCAACACAGTTGCGATATTACTTCGCCTCCAGGGCGCAACAGGTTCTTCTTTTGTGTATTATGTATTATTATGGTTATGATTGACCCATTTCTCGGCCTCTGAAAGTTCACTGATCCAAAGCATCGACTCAAATGTGGGTCAAATTCTTAGCATACAACTTTCATTTGCATAATTAATAAGCAATGCCAATGAAATGAGAATGCGTGACTAGTTGTGAGCTGTGTTAATTTCATGATATTATTATCATGATTAACAATTTGAAATGATATGCCATAAATTAGAATGCTGCCACTGGGCTCACTTAGTGCACGATATTTTAATTTTAAAGAGATGCAATAATAGACCGAGAATTTTCAATAAAAATTTTGTTATGGTCAAACAAAAAAAAAAAAAAAAAAATTCAACTAAAATTCACCATACAAAGTTGAAGTAGACAATGGTTTCTAATAATGTTTAATATGGCAGAGATTTTGTTCTATTGTCAAAAATATATTTTAAAAGAGAAACCTAGTTACCAAATCTAAAAATTTTGAAGAGAACCGGAACTTTAATTCAAAGAGAATCATAAATTTCGAAAGCTAATTTAATGCAAAAAAAATGGGACATACTTCTGTTTAGATGTTATATTAAATATTATATGTTATGAAAGATACTAAAAGTAATTTTCAATTTATTTAATTATAATAATAGAAAATCCAAAAGCAAAATCTAATTTTATTATATAATATTATGTAGTAGTCATAAAAAAATGTAAATGTTTTGGTAAATTCACATATCTAGTTTAATTTGAATATTATTGGTATGCTTTAAATATTATTGGTATGCTTTAAAAAAGTAGTTTTAATGTAATAAGTTGTTTAATTACATGGAAAGTTAATAATCTATTTGCAAAATTGATGCATCCAAACTGCAGTCAGATAAGCAAGCAAAAGGAAAATTTGTATCGCCAGCTTAAAATTTAATGTACAGAGTCGACAGACTGATAGGCTGGAAAAAAAGTTTTCTCTTTCAGATGGTGGTAACAAGTAAATCAGCTTTTCACGTAGACTGGAAAATCCCATATTTTTTCAATGCAAATTGTAAATTTTTTTGGTTCACAAAATGTTTTCAAAGGTTTTGAGCCGTTAGAGTGCCGAGTGGACTGAAAGTTAATCAGGCTTGTAGGCTTTGTGCGGCTTTAGTTGAAAGCCCTAACGTTGTCAAAGGTAGTTAGTAGCCCAACAGCAGCAGTTGCTTTTACTTCTGCAGTAACAATTGCAGCTGTTGTTGTTGTTATTTTTTTTTCTTGTTGTCGTTGTTGCATATGATTGTGAAACTGTCACAGACGATTTGATTGACATTGAGCCAAAAGAGCCAACGCATATTCTATTTGCAATTTTAAGCCTTATGCTGTAAAAGGCCCGTTCGCAAAGCCTGAAAAAAATAAAATAAAACTATGCGCAACGTATTGAGTAACATTTTGTTAACTGGATAACGTGTTGAAAACTGCACTTCCGACAACTCAACCCACCAATCCAGCAACAACTGTGTACAACTGCCACTTTCTGGCTCTGTTGACTGCTTTCTGTTTGCCTGCTGTTGCCTGTTAGCCGCATTTCAGCCCAGCTATCGCCAGTTTGCCATCAACAATTGTTGGATTTTAGTGTGCCACGCAAAGCGCCGCATAGCCCCCAAAAAGGTGTCTATGGGGAATCGGGTCAGCAGACTTTGTCAGCGGAGAAAAAACAAAATAAAAAAACATTTGCCACAAATTTACATTGCATTAATTTGCCTGCCGCAGTCAGCTGTCCAATGTCTTTTGTCCAATGTCGGCAGTTCGCATTCAGCAATCAGCAGGCAACGGGCAGAGCAGATACAGATTCAGGCCCATACTCAGGTTACGGTACAGCAAAACCAAGTCCCTAATGAGCGAATGGCTAAAACTATACTGAAACTGCAATAAAATCTAGAGCAATGTTGTGACTCTGCAAACTCCGCAAACTCTGCAAACTCGGCAACTCTGCCACTTGGCCACTCCAGGGCCGAGAGAGCATTGAGAGATTACACTCAGAAAAATGATTTCTTTTCAATATATTTCTTTGTTCATTAAAATAGTGACTGAGATGGTGATTACTTTTGACAAATTAATAAATAAATAACATAACCTTTTTTTAAAATATTAACTTTTCTTAAATTTAATTATTATTGATACTAATTCTCAGAATTGATGGGTGTATTATATAATCGAATGATTTATGAAATTTAACAAAATATTATATTATAAATTATTATATTATAAATTATTATAATTAAATACTTTGAAATTTAAGAAATATTTTAAAGATATTAAATAACTTATAAAAAAATTAAAAAAGAAATACATTTTAATTTTAGTAATATTTTAAAAAAATTCATTATTTATAAGGAACTGTACTATGAACTATGTACTATTAAATTTAAGAAATATTTCAAAATTATTCGAATACAGACTGTCTATATTAATACACCTACAATGGTATACAAATACACAGTAAAATAGCTACAAATTCCACGTGTAAATCGCGTGAATTATGGAACTCGTATTAATGCGGTCTGTGGAACATGTGAACGTCCATTTAAATCAATTCGAGTATATATGGCATCGTTAATGGAAATTTATACGC